>APFE031735167.1:87222-150225 GCA_000404065.3 Pinus taeda | reverse complement strand
GGCCACTCTTGCCTAGATTATTACCCATGGATGTTAGCAGCCACTCCTGGCCGCATGGGTAATAACAATTTGCGCAGGAGTGGCCGCTAGCATCCATGGGTAATAATCTTAGCAAGAGTGGCCTCTAACATCCACGGGTAATAATGTGGGCAAGAGTGGCCGCTAACATCCATGGGTAATAACACTGGCACCATGCGTAATAATCTCGGCACAGAAGTAGCCTCTAACATCCACAGGTAATAATCTCGGCACAGGAGTGGCTACTAACATCCACAGGTAACATCACTCTAACATCCACGTGTAATAATCTGGGCAGGAGTGACCACTAACATTAACATCACTCTAACATCCACGGGTAATAATCTGGGCAGGAGTGGCCGCTAACATCATCCACTGGCACCATGCATAATAATCTCGGTAGGAGTGGTGGCTAACATCCACGAGTAATAATACTGGCACCATGTGTAATAATCTCGTCATAGGAGTGACCGCTAACATCCACAGATAACATCACTCTAACATCCACTGGTAATAATCTAGGCAGGAGTGGCCGCTAACATTAACATCACTCTAACATCCACGGGCATTAACATCACTCTAACATCCACGGGAAATAATCTGTGTAGGAATGGCCGCTAACATTAACATCACTCTAGCATCCACGGGTAATAATTTGGGCAGGAGTGGCTGCTAACATCATCCACTAGCACCATGCATAATAATCTTGGTAGGAGTACATCCACAGGTAACATCACTCTAACATCCACGGGTAATAATCTAGGCAGGAGTGGCCGCTAACATTAACATCACTCTAACATCCACGGGCATTAACATCACTCTAACATCCACGGGAAATAATCTGGGCAGGAATGGCCGCTAACATTAACATCACTCTAGCATCCACAGGTAATAATTTGGGCAGGAGTGGCCGCTAACATCATCCACTAGCACCATGCATAATAATCTCGGTAGGAGTGGTCGCTAACATCCACGGGTAATAATATGTGGATAACCCCAAAGGCATCTAAGAGATTTGACCCCATGACCTCCTAATTAGAAAGTTACTTAATAAGTCGAACTCAACCAATTAAACTATCCCTTCATCCACTAGCACCATGCATAATAATCTCGGTAGGAGTGGTCGCTGACATCCACGAGTAATAATATGTGGATAACCCCAAAGGCATCTAAGAGATTTGACCCCATGACCTCCTAATTAGAAAGTTACTTAGTAAGTCGAACTCAACCAATTAAACTATCCCTTCGGACTCCTATAAAAATTGTTATAAAATTCTAAAAGTTAAATATTTTGATATCTTCCCTTTAATAAAAAATTTTAGTAATTAATTATTATTATAATTATATTTTATTTATAATTTCATATTAATAATATTAAATAACTTTTTTTAATATAAAATTAAAATATTATGAACCATTAATAACTTATTCCACTAAAAAAAATCTTCAAATACAATTTTCACATGATATAAGAGTATCTTCCCTGTTCTTAAATCAAAGTGACTAAGTTTAAAATAAAAATTATAATAAAATATTTAAATTTTGTGCAGGAGTGGGCTAACATCCACTTGTAATAATCTAGGCAAGAATGGCCGCTAATATCCACGAGTCATAATATTGGCATCAAGTGTAATAATCTCAGCACAAGAGTGGTCGCTAATGTCCACGGGTAATAATACTGGCACCATGCACAATAATCTCGGCACAGGAGTGGCCACTAACATCCACCAGTAATAATATTGGCACCATGTGTAATAATCTCGGCACAGGAGTGGCTGCATGCATAATAATCTCGGCATAGGAGTGGCCACTAGCATCCACGGGTAATGATCTAGGGAGGAGTGGCCGCATAATAATCTCGGCACAGGAGTGGCCGCTAACATCCACGGGTAATAATATAGGCAAGGGTGGCCACTAACATCCACGGGTAATAATCTAGGGAGGAGTGGCCGCATAATAATCTTGGCACAAGAGTGGCCGCTAACATCCACGGGTAATAATCTAGGCAGGAGTGGCCACTAATATCCACCGGTAATGACACTGGCACCATGCATAGTAATCTCGGCATGGGAGTGGCCACATGCGTAATAATCTCGGCACTGGAGTAGTCGCTAACATCCACGAGTAATAATCTAGGCAGGATTGGCCGCTAACATCCACAGGTAATAATATTGGTAGGTAATAATCTAATCTTGGCAGGAGTGGCCGCTAACATCCACAAGATAATCTCAGCAGGAGTAGCCGCTAACATCCACGAGTAATAATCCGTGGATAACCCCAAAGGTGTCTAGGAGATTTGACCCCATAACCGCCCAATTAATAAGTTACTTAGTAACTTGAACTCGACCATTTAAACTATCTCTAAATCCTATAAACTTATTATAAAAATTCTCAAAATCAAATATTTTATCTCTTACATTTAACTAAAAATTTCAGTGAAATTAATTTATCATAATTATAATTTTATTAAATTTTTATATTTAATAAATATTATATATAACATTTTAAAGTTATAAAATTAAAAATATTTGTAAACCACTAATATTTAACCACCCAAAAAAATCTTCCAAATACAATTATTCACATTAATAGAGTATCTTCCTCGTTTCTAATAACAAATTGATTAATTTTAAAATTAAATTATAAAATTTTAAATTGTTTGGAAACTTACGAAAAAAAATCAAAAAAATTAATTTCAAATAATTTTTTATTTCATTTAATAAAATTAAATATTTTCAATATGATTTTTTCCCTATCTCACAAAATATTATAGTATTTTCATTTTTTATATATGTTCTTTTTAATTAAGTTATTAACCAATATTTTATCATTATACTTTTATTCCAACAAAAATTATATCATTTAAAATGATTAGATAATAGTATTTAAAAAGAAAAATTCACTCATGCCCAATGAATCTTGGGTGGTTGAACTATTTAATTACATTTAAAGAAAGATGATCTTCTAACCAATCAAAAATAGTTTTAGACCTTACTCCAAAACCAAAAGATATTTTCATTTTAAATAGTATCCACAAAAATGTTAATGTCCTTTAGATTCATTGTTGTGGTTATCTCTAATAGGATTATAGGCTTTCTAGTAACATTTAAACTTAATCTTATGCATCAAACCAAATACTAGCCAAAATTGCAGTCATTTGTAATGGTACTTATGAGAAAATTAATCATTTTTAATTGTTTGAATATTTTAATTTTTTTAAGTCTTCGTGGTAGCTCAATTAGCGATAGTCGTGAAAATGAAATATTATCTGCGAGGAAGTTCGGGGTTCAAATCCTAGAGGTCATAGTGGTAGCAGTTGGAATCGATCCCAAGCCACGGGAGTATGAGACCAAACCAATTGTCTATTTCTCTAGATACCCAAATAAAAATATTTTGAATTTTTGAGCCCCTTGGGTGCAACTCACTTAGCAATCTCATGTTCTATAAAATTACGTGAGTGATGAGGACCTTTGTTCAAATCTCCCAACTATAAAATTTGTGTCTTGTTCTAAGACACAAGGCAGTTATACCTAGAGGTTATGATGAGGACCTTTGTTCAAATCTCCCAACTATAAAATTTGTGTCTTGTTCTAAGACACAAGGCAGTTATACCTAGAGGTTATAGTAGTAGCAGTGAAAATTAACTCCATTTCACACGACAAAAACCCGCGACCCTATATTACCAATTCCTGCTAATAGTATAATATATTATTATCTAAATTTTTAATCACTTAAAAAACTATTTCAATTAATGAAAAATACATTAATATAAATTTAATTTACACCTTTACTTTCATTAATTAATTAACTTTAAATAAGTCATTAATACTCTCTCAATATCTCAATATCTTTGACAAAAAAAATCTAATCAGTGTCCTGAATAATTGCATGTCCAAGTGATTGCCTTATATTTGCACTCTATTCAAGCTCAATTCTTGCTTAAATAGTCTCTTAACCCCCTGCCACTAAACCTAATCAATTCTCCTTAAATGCAAATGCCACATATTATTCCTCTTTGGATCCAAGTCCACAATGAAATGAAAGGGAACACATATAAATATTGATTCTCTTTCTTAGGAAAAAGTCAAGTCTCCTTAAATGCAGATACCACATATTATTCCTCTTTGGATCCAGGCCCACAATGAAATGAAAGGGAACATATATAAATATTGATTGTCCTTCTTAGGAAAGAAATATGGTTGTGCCATATTATTCCTCTTTGGATCCAGGCCCACAATGAAATGAAAGGGAACATATATAAATATTGATGGTCTTTCTAAGGAAAGAAATATGGTTGTGGTTGTCACTGTTTTGGTGAAAAAACAAAAGAGACTTTTAAACCATTAAGTGTTGTTGGTTTAGTGCTTCATCACTAAGTGTTTATGCCATGAGAATCTTAATAATAAATAAGTATACCTCTTACATCTAAAGCCACGTCATTGCCCATTTCATAAAAAAAAATAATCATCCTTATCCCCCTTCCATCTTTATCTTCTTTCTCACTTCAATAATTGAGGGTATTTCCATGTCTTTGTACTTAAAAAATATAAGTGACTTTATTATGAATCCTATGTTCCTCTCAATTAATGTAGTTTTATACTTTAATTCAAAGTAAAACTTATTATAAAGATAAGCCCTTGTCCTTTCACAAAAACAAAAAAAAAGAATTGAAACGAAAGTTGCCCACTTTTTATAATATTATTATGGTTTAAAGTGTAACTATAGGAATTTAGCGAGTTGAATTCACTTTTTATGCTCCAAGTTGCATGGACATTAAGATTATAATATAATATATCAAAATAAATAAATATTATAATTTTTTTTAAATAATATGGGAAAAGAATAAATATAAAGAAGAATGTAGTTATATTATTAATTTTTGAAATATTAATGATAAAATTAGTTGAAAATTAATATTTAGAAATATTGTTAGAGTGAAGGATTATTTTTATTAATTATTAGGAAATTATAAATATTTAGATTTGTATTTTAAGATAACGTAATTGTCGAGAAAGGTAAATAAGAAGGTTTTACAATTATTTTGAAGGAAAAAATGTGATGTTTTATAAGTAATATGTAATATCTTTTAGATGGAGGAGATAGGATGCATTGAGGGCACCACATTTTTACTCAATAAATGAGGTTGACATGCTATTATGTTAGATATAATGCAGCTATGTGGGGATTTCACCTGGTTCCAAAGGAGCAATTTAGGTGGAAGTTATAGCTTATTTTGGATCGTAATTTTGATGCTCACACAAAGTGTTTGTTGGATGGCGATGAATCTGACCCCTTTACCATCATTTCTTGAGATGGCCAAGCCCATGAAATTTAGTGCCCTCATTGTTGGCCTCTGTATGGCTTTAAATTTGTCATCCAGGGTGTAGTCCACATTGGTTTCTCCCGTGCAATGTTTGTTTTCGCCCTATTTTCTCTTGCTTGTTGTGGAGATTACCAGTATTACAATTTCTTTGCACTTTAAAATTTCTTTAGCCCTCAAGCTTGACACTCCTTTCGTTGTGTGTGTTTTCAGTCTAGTTCCCCTAGTTTGCAATGATGGTTGGGAAAAGGGATTATTGTTGGTGAGTTCATGGAGGTCGTGGGGGTCTCGACAACTCTCAAGCTCACTTGACGACAGAGATTTTTGCTTGATTATTGAGGGAATGGGTTCTAGTGGAGGTCCAAGATGAGGTGCATGAATTTGAGGCAAACATTGGTGTGGACAAGAACTTTCTGTTAAACTCGAAAGTGCTAGTAGATGTAAGGGATTGGGTGCTTGACAGAGGGCACACTCGTGGCATGTAAAATCAAAACATGTTGGCAATATATTTATATTAGAGAATGAAAACGTTGCTAGGCCAGGTTGTCATGGCGGAAAATGATGCAAAAGAAGAAATATTGTTAATGCTAGACAAAGTGGTGCTCCACCAAAAGGAAATGGACACGCATCTCTAGTGGATTGAAGCCAGTGTTGCTCCTAGTCTAGGTCCAATAAATTGTAACCTAGGGAACAACAACCCCATCGAGGTGGGTGTTTCCACTTCTTCTTAGTTTCCTTATCAATTTTCTCTTTCTACTTCTTTGGATTTTATGTTTTTCCAATCCTTTTAAAGTTGGTCTGCACTCTCCAAATTATAGTTATTTTGCATCTTCTTATAGGCATTAGATTATGTGTTATTCAATTCCTCTAGAACTCCCTTTTTTTTAAGACATTAACAAGACATATGGCTTATTTTTTAAATGATGCCATGTTGTTTTGCTAGTAGTCCAATTTCCCAAGTGCTAAGCAAGGATCTATGACAAATGTAACCTTTGTTAGATAGAAAATTAGCTTTAAAAAATATTGATATGCCATATATTATTGATCTTAAAAAGGTAAATGGGACACTCTATAATATTAAAATGTTTACTTAAAATCCATGAAAATACAAAAGAAACAATTGTCTCATAATTATCCATGATGTAATGGTGTGTCAAAGTGCATTTTCATCGGGGTAACATGCAAAACTTAAAAGCAAAATCTTGATTATGAACAAGTAACTTTCAAATACAAAATATGCTTTGTGTATGGTTATTTGGCAGCTTATTATTCAAGGGAAAAAAATTTGAAGTCAGAAAAGCATTTCTATCTTTTTAAAAGAAATATGAAAAAGTAAAAAGAGAAACTGACATGATGAAAGGGCTTTGAAAAGCACAATAGAAGTGACAGATTCTAAAAAAAAAGTATGGTAAAAAATATTAAGAAGGAAAAAAATATAAAATAAAATAAAAACATAGTCACAATCATAGAGTAATGTAGAGTAAGTCAAGATAAATCCTCTACTTATTATTATTTTTAGGGAAGAACACTAAAGAATAAATTCAAATAAGAAAGTGTCTAATGACTCCTTCAGTCTTGCTCTAAGAGTCCCCATGGGTCATCTCTCGACTTAGTCCTATTGGGGTGGCAGGGGGAAAGAGCAAGTAAAGGGAGGATGGTTGGGGGCTAGGGGGAGGAGGTGTTTCCTCCTCTTCTTTGGAGAAGATTCTTCTTCAACTTTCTCTCATGTTGGGGCCTGTGGTAAATATGTTCTAGGCTCTCCTTTCTCTCCACCATGAATTCTATCAACCAAGCCTCAAGTTCTATTTTTAGCAAGAGAAACTCTCACTTGGGTTCACATTTGGCTTCCAATCCCCACTCTCATGGTTAAACACCTTGTTGTGTCACTCAAGCTCAGCAAGACGCTCTAAGGATTTTTACAAACTTCCAACTATGATTCTATGAGGAAATAAAGAGAGGGATTGAGAACATGGAGAAGAAGATTAGATGGCAAAGAGAATAACTCCCCAAGGAACAACTAGGATCTAAGTTCAAGCACTAAATTCATGACCTTTTGGTTACTTTCCAACCAGGAAGACCAAAATTGATAAGTTTACAAATGTTTAATAGATCAACAAAGCATTCATTGCCAAAAGTGTTGAGAAGAAAGAAAGCCTACATATTGTCATCTAGGAGAAGCTACATATCATAGAACAAAAGATTAACACTTAATGTGGGGAGATTTTCAACATTGAAATTCCAATGTCTACTCCACTAGATCCTCCTTTTTCTACCTAAATGAACCCTAATCCCTTTCAGGAACATAGATGTTCCCACTCAAATCTTATTATGGTGGATGGTGGAGGAAAAGCTTAGTGCAACAACATAACATAAAAAAACCAAAATAGAATAATGATCCTTAGCTTAATTTCTTAAATTCATCAAACCTTTAACCAAAAGAAAGACTAACCTCCTTCTCCATCATTATAAAGTAATTAGTTTTTATATTAGCATTATTATGAAAAACAATTATTTGCATATAAAAACAATCACAATTATAAAAACTTAGTATTATCATGTGAATTATAAAAAAATTATAACATGATAAACATTTCCAATTATTTTCACTCTTGTGGTCCTGATTTTCTAAGTGGCAACCGATAAGAAGTGTTAGTTATACTCATTTTTTGTCATATTAATATTAAATTTAACCAACTTAAGAAACCAAAAAACAAACACGTAATGCTCATATTAAAAATAAGGTTATTTATATGGGCATGATTATTTTATATTTTACATCCACTAATGGGTTAATCTTTCTCCTTCACACATGATATTTGATTAGTAGTGCTTGTCCTCCTTTATAGGAGGATTGGTGTATATAAGATGACGTGGCTAAGCACTCACGATTTTAACAATATGGATTGGTGTATATAAGATGACGTGGCTGAGCACTCACGATTTTAACAATATGGATGGGTGTATATAAGATGACGTGGCTAAGCACTCACGATTTTAACAATATTAATTATAAACTGGAAGAAAATGGATCCAAGTATTAAGTAAAGCTTCACGAAGGTTCGAGAGGATCAAGACCTTAAAAACATTTATATATTTTTTTATAAATCATTTTATAATTTTTGAAAAAGTTTAATATAATTTTCTAATGAAATATGTATATATACTATTTTTATTTAATATTAAATTAAAATATTATTATTTAAACATAACATTTCAATTTTTAAAAATATAACATTTGAATTTTTAAAATATATATTAATTTGTTTTTAAGTATAAAGTGATATTTGTTGTATATCTGTATGTATAGATGATGACGTGGACCACTACCACTACTGACAACTACTTTTAAATATCTATATGACCATCTTAAATATTGAATAATTACACTATTTACTTAAAAAACATGAGAATGAACTTTAGCCAATTTATGTATATGTGTAAGTGGTGAGAATGAATTTCAACGAATTTATGTTTTTGTAAGTGGTGCCTAGTATATCCCCAACATTCAAGTGCCCTATCTAATAAAATAAGTTTATTAATGTATAATATTTTATATTTGTTTTTTAATCATATATTTTTAAGTTTAATAAATTGAAAATATAAACATTAAAAATTTTTATAGGAATATTATATATATATTCTATGAGACATTTAGTATTGAGAAAAAAAATTATAAATCAGTAAAGTAGGGATTTTTAAATATCTTGAAATTGAAATAAATAATAATAGTCGCTATGATTTGAATCCAAAATTTTTGGTTTAAATTTAAGATTTTTCGTTGTTGAGTTTTTTTTAATGATTATTGCCAATTGAGTTATTTTATGCGTTTTTTTTGTAATCTAGATAGGGCTACATCTTTATCATGTCCAACTTCTCACCCCAATCGGAAGATAGCACAAGATTTGAACCCAAAATTATCGGTTTGATGAGACATCATTTCCATAGCTATTACCAATTAAACTACCCTAAATAAAAAAATTCACAAATTATTATTATAAAAAACAAAATCATTTTAATATTTTAAAAATTTCAATAAACCCATTACAAAAATTAAATTTTCAAAATATGTTATGAAAAAAATAAAAGTTGTATGGTCATATCAGTGGGAAACATCATCAGTTATGATCACCACTTTCGCCACTGAAAAAGTTAAAATAATTATATAATACTCTGAAAAAACAAAACATTTTATAATGTTGAGGATAGGAATGGTGAACGAACATCTAAATACAAACATAAAAAAATCATAAAACAAATAAAGAGAAACCCGCCCGTGAGTAATGGAAGATTTTCCTTCATGAATTAATAAAATTATTTCTTAAAGAAATGTAATATTTAATTTATCTAAATGTAATTATTTTGTTTTGATTAATTTTAATTAAATAACAATGATAAATAAGAGAGAGGATTATTATATATCACAAATAATAAAATTAAAATGATAAATAAAAGCGAGGAATTATTATATATCACCGTGTTTAATTTAATTAATAAGTTTTTAATAAAGCAAAGATAAGGTTAAATATATAGAAAGTGGAATGTTTTACATTCATTATATTGTTGAATAAGGTTGTTTATTTAAGTAATAGATAGAATTTATGGATATTTAATAGGTTTGATTTAGTTAATTATGTTAGTTAAATTATTTTTATATTTATATTTATTAAAGAGGAATTGGAAATTGGGTTGATTTTTGTATGATTTTGTGTGATGGTTGATTTTGATTTGTTGCTACTATGATTTTTGGGGATTTTGAATCTTCGTATCTTTTTATATATAACGCTTTATTTTTAAGGTGCTTGTCAATTGAGTTGCCCTAAAAACTAATAAAAATAAAATTATAAATACAATAAAAATTATTAATATAAAAATTATATATAAAAGAATATTATATTAATAATATTTACATTTAAAATTAAAGAGATTTTGTGGTGCAATAAGGAGTTAGAGAATAAATGAAAAATATTATAAGGAGGTTGTCAATCCTAATGTAGAAGGTCAATCATATTTTCAGTTCCCAGTAGCACAAAGGAAAAAAATCATTTAAAAAAAAACCAACTTCCACAAGTTATATAGTGAAAAATTATGTGTCGGATAATTCTCAAAACACCTGGAATGGAAGCATTCATGAGATTTGAAAACCAAAGACATTATTAAAACTAGATTACAAAATATCTCTTATAACAATGACCTTCATAATCTCTCAAGTCATCAAAACCATGATAACCTTGAAAAATTGAAAACCAAAGACACTATTAGAACTAGGTTTCAAAATATCTCTTACAACAATGACCTTCATAATCTCTCAAGTCATCAAAACCATGATAACTTTGAAAAATTGAAAACCAAAGACATTATTAGAACTGGATTTCAAAATATCTCTTATAACAATGACCTTCATAATCTCTCAAGTCATCAAAACCATGATAACCTTGAAAATTTTATGTTATTAGTTTTGAACCTAGAAAAACAATTCTAAACAAATTTAAATAGTTTTTACTTTTTAAATGGTTCAACCCATAGTAACTGTTGAAAATGCAACAAGAAAATCCTAATTTAATTGTCCTTGAATTAAATTAGGAATTAAATTGTAATTCTAATTCTAATTCTCATAGCAACTTGTAATAGTTAACTAAGTTAATTTAACTTAGTGGGGTGTAACCTGCAGTAGTGGGTTAAATTTAGTTAAACTAGTTCTAACTGATGGAGGAATTAGTGGGAGATCCAGTAATGGGGTGTAACTAGCACTGCTCAACTAGTAAACTGAAGATTCACTCATAATTAACTCATGCATGTCATATTAGAGAAAGAGCCAGTTGAGATTGGAGTTCAAGGACAATGTACTATCAGTTACAGTATAATCATTTGAATTGTACAAGTGGTGCATGAAATCAGAGGAAGGCCTATGAGGATTGCACAGTTCATTATTGTGGAATTTCCCTATTAAATATGGGTTAATTCCCTAGGAAACTGCGCAAGGAAATAAGAGCTTGGTAGGCAACATATTTGGCTAAGTATTGGTTGGAGCTTGTTTGTGAAGCAATGAGAAAGATTGAGATAGTGCAGAGGTTGCTCGGGCTTGAGCAAAGCATTGTAATATTCTCATATTTTCTGATTAATGCAATATACAGATAGCAGGGATTTTTAGTTATGGTTTTCCCCAAAAATTTTTTATGTTATGTGTGATTGAATTCTTTCTCTCTTTTATGCTTTATGATTTCATCAATCGTTTATTATTTCCACTGATAAATAGAGTAGATTCAAGTCAATTGTTTTAGCATATTACAATCTGCAATTTGAATCTACAAGGAATTTCTATATTAATCAACATTATCCTTATTTGTTTTTTTTAAACCATGATGATAATATTGTATTAAATCAAAATCGACGCTTGGATCACAACTTTTATAGCACGTGAGTACAATGAAAATCCTTCAAGATCAACTATACTTGTAACCTCATGATGGCCATTATTCTTAATATCTATTAGTGGTTTTACTATCCTAAAGGACATGAGGTCTTTGGAGGTGTAGATTCTCCAAAAGACCTGCAGATATAAACAAAATTTACACTGCATAGCAAACTCTTTGTTAAGGGATAGTTGCAAGGGAAGGAATGTCATTTCTCATTAGAATCATGCATCCAAGTTTACACCTTTATTGGCAAGATCATCTACAACATAATTGTTCACTCTCAACATATGAAAGAAGCCAATAGTAGAGAAAGCTAATTTTAGATTCCTAATTCGATCAATAATGTTTCGCAACTTGTTATCCTTAAGCAAAGATCTATGAACAAAGTGATGGATAACCAGTTGTGAATCTCCCAACATCACCAAATCTTGGATGTTTGCTTTTTTGGCTAGAAAGAGCCCTTACAGTACTCCATATGCCTCTACCACAATATTTGTGCAATTACCTAACCCTAATTGCACTTTATTTCAAATTTTCTATTAAAGTTGAGAATAACCCCTTTTGCTTCTATTAGCCTATCATATTTTTATTAATAAAAAAAAATATTCAATGCAAATTAATTTTAATAATATATTGTAATATTAAATTAATTATTTTTTAATAATATAAAATTATAATTATTAAAATTATTTTAAATAATAATGATTTATATAATACTAATTTTACATAGTTACCGACATAAATATATTGTTAATATTAAATTAATTATTTTCATATTAATATAAAATTATTTTAAATAATATTGATTTATATTATAATAATTTACATAGTTACATGTATTTGAAAAACGTAATCATTATAAATATAAAAATATGCTTAAAAATGAACTAATTGCAAAATATTATTTAGTCAGCTTCGGCTTTGGGAAGAGGTCAAATAAGACAGGTGAAGTTGAATGAAAAGAGACTAATCTCAAAATAATGAAACATGAAAAAAAATCTTCGCAAACATGAAAACTAATTAATGCCAAATACATCAAATTGATTACTACAGTCCCACATCATTGTCAGATAGAAAAGACTAAAAATATGGCTTATCCAGAAACTATCATAATAACTTATTTCAATAAAACTATCATTGTAATAACTATCATTATAACTTATGTTATAATTTATTTCTTAACCAATGAAGGTAGGGGCATTAGTGAGTCAACATTAGTATTTTATAGACTTTGGATACAAAGCAGAAAAGAGGAGTACGCTAAGTGGTTAGAACACCCGTAGGATGGATTGGTATGTTGTGCCCTCATTACACGGTGTAACAGTTATCCAAAACATTTGGATGGACCCTACCCTTTGAAAATTATTTGTGATCTGTATTATAAACTTCAACATTATATTTGTCTCATTTACCAATTATCGCATTTAGTATAAACCTACCCAACGATGTTTGAAGTAGATTTAAATAATGGTGAGGCTATAAGCCTAATGAACACTTCATCCCCTAAGAAGATTCATGTCCCCAACATGGGGATACGATTATTTACATGAACTCCAAAAGAAGTTAAAGAAGTTGAATTCAGTATTTTTTTTATTTACTTTTATTAAAAAAGGTTGTAATCTTATTAGCTTTAAAATTTGCTGCAAATTATGATAATTTTGGTAAGATTTTGATAAAAATATGGTAGGATTTTTTGTAGAATCAGGTTACACTTTTCAAACTTCAATATTTTGGGTGCCTTGGAGGTTTTTGATGGTGCTAAATTTATTGCCATCATTAAAGACATGATTCAAACGCTCCTACTGCGAGATTTTTTGAAATTTTTTTTATCGGATTCTGGCTATTTTTTGTCATTCGAGAAAATTTGTCGCCTTAGTAAATGACATTAAAATTTGACCTAATTTCTCAATAAATCAAAATCTCTAATCCTTTTACTGTTTAATAATAACTGACCATGATTATATTTTTATAAAATAAAATAAAATTTGCTTTTCTATTTTAACGTTCAACTAATTTCTCATTACATTTTAATCTCTTTAAGTCTTTCTTTGACCATCCTTTATCTTTGACCATCATTTATCTTTGACCATTCATATTTTAGTTTAATCCTTGGTTATTCCAATCTGCGGACTCTCATTTCTTATAAGGTTGATCAGCTCTCATGCTTACCATCTATCTATCTTCTTTCTAGTCCCTAAAGATGGGTGGAGTGTCCACCGAAAAAGTCAGACAAGGAAAACTTCCATACAATTCATTTTTGGACAATATGAATAACTATAGAAATATCCACTTTCAAAGTATTTAGGATTGCTTAGTCCATCTAAAGGAATTGTAATTGAATTTAGTCAACAAGTATGATGGTTATAATAATGATCCTCCATGTATTTTGTGTTTATCTCACTGGTGGATTTAAAAAACCTTGTGAATTAACTTGGGTTACAAGTGTATTTTAGGTTGTGTTGATGGTATCTTTCGGTATAACTGTTTATTCTTTTCCCTAGGATCAAATTGGTTATTTGGAAGTGGAAATTTTGACTGGTGTGCATGAGGTTATTCCTGTAATAGGATATCCTTTGGTAGAATTATTACATGGAAGTGTTACTGTGGGTCAATCTACCTTGACTTGTTTATATAGTTTACAAACTTTCATATTACCCTTCTTATTATTGTATTTATACCAATGTGCATGGAAGAGGGAAGTGGTGTAGAAACATCTATACCAACAACGTTAGGAACCACCTTTTAACTTGAGTTCTTAGCTTGGATAAATAATAGAACTATTCTTTTTTATTTTGAGGGCAACTTATAATGTCTTGTTATTCACATTTCAAGCAATTAAGGTTGAATTCACTATTTTTAATTCATTTTTATTAAAAATTGTTTAGAATTATTTAGTCCATCTAAGGGAATTGACGTTGAATTTAGAAGAATTTTATAAAGACTCCACAAACAAAGCAGGATAATTAAGAGAATTAGTTCTTGTTGTTTTGAGAGAAACTTATTGTTGGAAAAATTGTCATTGATGTCAAAAGGTGGATTCGTTTGATGGTTTGAATGCACAAATCAAGTGAATTTGGTTGCAAGGACCTTCTACTTGGTAGCCCTTGTCATGTCATTTCATTTGATAGGTGGCACATTCCTTGGGTCCTCCTGGTTGGAGAGATATTAACTTTTAAAGATTGATGCCCCAAATAAATGGGTTTTGCTCCAGATCATGCCCTATTATATTGATGGATTTAATATTTTATTTCCACCCTAGAAGGAAGTTAAACTGAAATTCAAATTGTCCTAATTCCATCTATCCAAGTTAGCCTTGAGAAGGTTTTATGGAAGACAAAAAAAATAAAATTTTTAGTGTGTCTAAACCTCCTTGTTCAAGGCGACTTTCCTCTGTCAGATCGGCTCTAATATTGTCATGACTTTTTGAATTAAAAATATCATTCTTTCCTAGGTCCACTCCAGTTAAGGGGACCTTCAAAACTCATATATATACACCCAACTCATGGGCATTAGAGTGCATCAATTTGGAATTTCTACAGATAAACATTTGTGGAATAGTGTAGGCTGAGAGCTAATTGAATATCTAAATAAGGAAGTTGAAAATCAAGGTGTTTTGACTCATTCTTTTATGGTTACTTTCTAACTAAGTCTGAGGAAAGAAGGCAAGTCTAAATCTGAGGAAGATCAAGGTTAGATTAACCTAAATTTCTGAGGAAAGTCATCCAAAAATTTGAGGCCTCAACTAGGGTCAAATTTGTTCCCTTTCTAAAGTTGTTCTAAATCCCTTACCCAAGGTCATCTGTAGCATAACCTGAGGATTGTTTTAAGATAAACACAGGGTAATTTAGCTCAGAAAATTCAGGCATCCTAATGCCTACTACAGCCTGATCTGAGGCCTACTGCAGCTCTCTTTGAGGTCAAATTTTGGCCTCCCTTTGAGGCATTATTTTGCAATGGGTTGCCTGAGGACAAAATTCCAACCTTGTTTAGAGCAGCTATAAACACCTTCGAACCTGTTGTTGAAGTAAAATTCGAACTTGTTTTAAGGCAATTCTCTTAGTTGGTTTGAGCCCTAGTTAGGGAAGACCTAAAGCTATTTTTTTTAAAAGTCATTCTTGTAGGCATTGGAGTCTTTCTTAAAGCAACATTTGAAGTTTTTCTTGAGCATACTTGAAATTGTTTCGAAGCGGATCTTGAGAGAGGATTTGTGACAAACCTATGAGATGTGAATTGTAGCAAACCTTTTTTGAACTTGACCTTGAAACTTATCTTTGGAGTAGTTATTAAAGCCTTAAGGAGCTCTTATTGAAGTAGTTCTTATAGCATACTTGTAGTGAACTCGAAGCGACTCTTGTTGATGAAGTGGTTAGACAGAATTTAAGGTGAAAGGCACTTGCAGGTGCAATGAAGGTCAAAATACTTATTGGAGTGATTATGAAGTTTGTTGTATTGAAGGTCAGAATACTTATTGGATCAATTCTAAAGTTTGTTGTATTTGGGTCATTGTCCTTGGTACAAGAGCCCACGAATATTTTATTTTATCTTTTATTCTATAGGGTGGCAAGGTGGTGCTAGGGAAGGAAGTTGTAGCTTCCTTCAAGAGGTTTTCACCTTCTTCTAGTTGTAGATGGTAAATTGGAAGTTGTAGCTTCCCTTGTAATATAAAAGTATTGTGGATATATATCTTGTGTTCATTTGATGTGATGTTATTGTTTAATTGTTTTGATACTTAAATGGTTGAAATTTATCAAAAACTAATTCACCCCCCCCTCCCCCGCCCCAGTATTTCCAACACTTATAACATATATATATATATATATATTATATATATATAATATATATATATATATATATATATATATATATATATATATATATATATATATATATATATATATATATATATATATTTTCAATCGATCAAGGTTGTGAGTAAAGAAGTTGGCAATGGATTTGTTTTTGTTTTCTTTTACACATTTTTTGTTGAGAAGTAAGAGGAGCTTATCAAAGATGGAATTCTCGGCAACAAGTAACTTAAAGATAAGGGCACATAAAAATTTTAGATATCAAGGTCATCCATGAGAAAACCAAGTAAGTGATAGTAGGCATCATGAGGATCATAAGATTGTGATGATATGAAAGAGAATAATAATGACAACTAGAAATATCTAAGGCAAGTAAAAAAGAAGTAAGGTTGATAATATTGTGAAAAATTGAAGAACATTAGGAGTAATTACTACAAAATATCTAAGGCGAGTAAAAAAGAAGTCAAATTGATAATATTGTGACAAATTGAAGAACATTAGGAGTAATCACTACAAAAAGACCCAAGATCTTGAGAGGAAGGTTAAGAGGCTCAAAGGAAATCATTGATAGCATCAACAAGCAAGTATTGATAACATTTTTCATTAACACTTCCCAAGCACTACATTCTCATGCTTTTAAGAAGGTAGAAATCGTGGATTCTAGGTATTCACATTATTCACATTATTCACATGGCTAATTAACAATGCTTCTCTATTTATTTCTTGGATGAGGCTAAGGAATAATATATATTTGTTAAGGATTAGTATGCACTTAATATTGTTGATAATGGTAATGATTATTGCAAGAATAAAGCAATTAAGTATGTATATTAAGAACCACAATTTAGTGTTAACTTATTCTCTATACTTTAAATCATAGACATTAGAAAAGAGGTTGAGTTATAAACTAAAATGTTTGAGGTGAAGGATACTTACAATAATGGTGTGGTTGATGATATAAATATACTTGAACCAAAGGAGAAATTGTATAAGTTTTTTCCTTTAGGCTTTTAGAGAGAAAAAAGGGTTGTTTGCAAGTGTCGTCAAACTAGATCATGAGAACAAGGTTTGGCTTGAGAGACTAGGGCCCCACTTGAATTTTAGGAGTATGTAGTTGATCATATAGTTGAATACCTAGTCCATCAATGACCTCAAATAACTCCCATAATGGAGCATTCGCAGGAAGAATTAATAGGAAAAGTTTGAGGAAGCCAAGGCATGGAGGGAAAAATCATAATGGATATCGTGCACAATAGTATTTTCATAATGAATTTTACTTGATATATAGCAGGGGCAAAGTATATTATACCTTTCTTTAGTGAATTATTAGGCATAAATGGGTGTATTTATTGAAGATCAAGAATCTGGTAGTTGATATATTTGTCGAATTTGGGTAGTACTATGCTTGTAGGTGCTTAGTATAAATTCCCATAGGTTAGGAAAACCAGTCTACGTCAACAAGTTTATTAAAGATGCCTTCCATGCATGTGGAGAAACATACTCTGATTTGCTTGTGAGGTTTTCCTTGGGAAGAAAAATATACAACCTAAGGTGTTATTTTAACCAATTGACATCGATGTTATTGGGTTTTTGACCAGTTTTATGCCAACATGTTCTCAATGTTTCTCAACCCAAGTTAGGAACACTACTCTACCTCAATAGGTTTATCAAGGATGTCATCCATGAAGGTGTGGAAGTGTCCCTTAGGTTTCCCTACAAGGTTTTCTATCAGATATATACTTATGCATGTGCATATGTGTGTGTGTGTCATAGTGGGTTAGGTTAATTGATTCAAATGGAATGTTTCAAAGGAAAGTTAATTGTGAGTTATTTGGTTCTCATCCCATTAATGTTTGAGTTTACTTGAGTTTTTCTAGGTTACTAGTTGCTTATGGAAGATAATTGATCTTATCTCCATCTAGATATTCCTAGAAGAAGGTGTGAGTCCACAACGTTTTCCTTGGGAACTATATATATATAATATATATATTATATATAATATTATATATATATATAATATATATATCTGTCCCTTGGTTTCCTATAAGGTTTTGTGGGATATATATTCATTGCACACACCACAGCCATGCCATGTGTGTGTGTGTGTCCTAATGGCGTTAGGCTTAATTAATTCAAATGGAATGTTTCAAGGCAAAGCTCATTGTGAGCTTTCTAGTTCTCATCCCATTGATTTTTGAGTTTGGTTGAGTCCTACCATGTTATTAGTTGCTTACTAAGAACATATGCCACTGTTTTTTCATAATCATTGTCAAGCGCATACTTTAGTGTTTCATCATATGGGTCACAATGAGATGTATTTAATTTAATGTGATAGGAGAAAATGAAAATTAAAAATGACATATAGTACGCATGGACTTCCCTAATTAACAAGTTTTAATTTTTATTAGTTCCAATTCATGCATGTGATGAGCCACAATATTGCAATAAGAAGGTTGCAACTCCCCTGGCTACCAACTTAAATTATCAACCCAAGATTCATACAAACTTAAGAGGGGTCAGCACTATATGGGCAGCATACACCTTTCTCTTCCTTGTCTAACTCCATTTCATACAAGTGAAAGAAGGCAATGAAACAACTTCAAATGAGCAAAGATCTAGGTAAGTCGCTAATCCTAAGTTGCAAAAGGTAAATAATAATAAGCAAACTTATTCTACTTTTGTTGGAACGTAAATGGCAAAAAGGAAATCTATTCTAATTGCAACAATGTAAAGCACAATGACAACCAAACAAATCTAATATATTTTTCTGGAAATGAAATGGCATTAAAGGAAATCTATTATATTTTACAGGAATGGAAAGTCCTAGATTACTCTTGCAAGAAGGAAATCACACTTTTCTTAAAGTAAATTGCGGAAATGAAATTTTAGACTAATTGCATAAATCAACATTCAAGAAGCAAGCAATGTAAGAGTTAAATGGCGACCTAACCAAGCCTCATCTCAACTAAAGTGGCCTCATATCATTCACAAGCTATAAATAAACTTCTACCATGAATTTGGAGTGAATAAGAACTCAGAAAGAAAACACTACAGGTTGTTATAGGACTGCTACAAGATTGCTAGCTAGTTTTTCCTTCGAGTTATCTCACCAAATGACCAAGAAAATCAAATGTAAATGAGATGGGGTAAGAAAAATTATTGAGTGGGATTTCATAGGACTCCAATCCAAGTGGAACAACTCAAAAATACCCTTGTTAACATGTGCTAAAAATTAGCAGAATATTACTACTCTAAAAACCAAAAAATTCAGAACAATGAGTTAGGAAGTTGATTTAAGTACTCAAATGCCTAAAATAAGCAAATGAAAATGATATAGGGTAATTTTTTTTATTAATTTGGATGTTTCTATGCTTCAATCCAAGTGGGATCAACTCAAAAGAAGCTTATTAGCATGTGCTAAAGTTTAGCAAAAAATTATTACTATTTTGCTACACAATACTTCCAGAAATTCCAAAATTGTGAACTAGTAAACTAATCCAAGTAGCTTAATAAAGAATATGAATTTGCAAAGTTGTCCTAAGGATGCATCATACTTACATGTATAAATGACCCCCAAAACCACTTATTTCAATCATTTAACCAATCTAACCTATAACAAACGAAGCATGAAATATTAAGTGCATAAATAGGAAATGCAAGTGAACAAAACATTCAAAGAAGATAAAGAAATTGTACAACAGGTCTTTGAGGATCTTGGGATGACCAAGCCCAAGAATACTCAGAGTCCTATGAAGGAAACCATGTCTTAGAAGCTGAAAATGACACCAAACTTCATTATTAGAGTCAATCCAAGTACATCTCTACTAGAAATGAAAGTAAAGTTGCTAAATAACAAGTTCTCTTCACAAGAGGACAAAGAAATACATGCCCATAGAAGAAAATTCGAATCGGTACTTATACAAATTGATTGGGAAGCATAATACTTGTAAGGAGGCATTTTTCCCCTCCAAAATCCCTCAAAAGGTGGATATGGTTCCCAACAATACGAATCTTCATTAAATGACAAGGAGCACATTCCTAGATTTTCTCAATCATTGGATCTCCACAATCTATTTAATAATTTCATAATATATTGTTCATTTATTATCCAATCTTGGTCCATCCTGTAGTAGGGAGAAAGTCCCTAGATTATCTCATCTTCCATATCTTCATAATTTGTCCAATATTCTCACAATATTCTACAAAAATAAACAATATTAGGCACATAATATGCAATTATCTCTAAACCTTCATAATAACATATTAAATCTAGAGAGACATTATTAAGTGTAGAAGGAGAGATTTAATATATCTTGTATGTGCCTAAGAAAGGTTAGATGGGCCTTAATTTGTATCTAATTTGGAGGCTCGACATACCCCCTACTGAAACTATTACTCATCCTTTGAGCAACCTACTCATCTTTTTTCCTTGTTGTTCGTCATGTAATCCTCTAATGATTTTTCTGACATCTCATACTGATGTGGATGTAGCTTTCCATGTTGTATGAAAGTCTGCATGCTCTTCAATTTATTCCTATGTCTTTGGCTCAGCCTGTATTTCTTTTTTTTCTTGTCTTTTCTTCTGATTCTTTCTTTGATTCCTCCCCCTAAATATCAACTTCTTCTTATGCTAAGTCCTCCTCCTATGGCTTCAATAAATTTTATCACCATGAAACAATGATTTTCCCTCTGTTGCTACAAGTTTTGGACTTTATTGTGCATTTAGGTTTTTTTGAAGGTAGGGGTAGAATAAACAGTTTGTTTACATTATTTGGAAGAGAGTATACCTCATGCTCAACTCAAAAACAATTCAATTCCCCTTCTCATCATGCTTAAATTAAAAGAAACACCCATACTTCATATTTTTATTCCCAAACTTTTATCAAAAAATTGCTACATGATGTACTGTTGAATAATTAAATAGTTTTGTAGTGTTCTTATCCACAGGTAGCAAGGGAAATTATGTACTTACCCTTTCTTTGGATATTCTTCTTCAAATTCTAGGGTCTGGGGGATGAAATTCCTCAAATTCGGGCTCTTTTAAAACCCTCTGGACTTTCTTGTAGCACCTAGAAAGGGTCTTGTAACACCTATAAATGACCCTATAATAGCTAGGAACGATCTTGTAGTAGTTGGAAATGATCATGTAGTAGCTAGAAATGATCCTGTAGCACCTGGAAATGACCTTGTAGCAACTAGAAACGATCTTGTAGCAGCACTTGTAGGATCTTGTAGCAACCATTTTACATGCCAAGAGGTGGTGGGTTTGTCACATATATATTATATATATATATATTATATATATATTCTTCTCTATTCTTTTTTTTTAACAACATTGCATGAAAAAATTTGAGTTAAGTGAGTTGGCCCCACTTATATTTTTTCTCTCTTTTTTTATTTTTTCCTTAACAATATTGCATGTAAAATAAACTTGGAGTGCTTTGAGTTAGCTGAACTAGCCCCCACCTACTTTTTGTACTCCATGATAACATCACACTTTCTTAAGTCTTTCTTCACTTTTGTCTCATTTATCTCCCACACGTGTGGGTGTCCTTTGGAGAAATGTTAAGTGACATTCTAGATAAGGATGAGGCTTCTTGTTATTAATTTTGGCTGTAAAAGATCTTTCCTTCTCACACTTTTAATATTTTCTCAAGCTAGAAAAGGTTCAAAGGGTGAGGTTAAAGAGTTGCATACATGTGCCTTACCTTGAGTGTTTTGTTTTGTTTTTTTTTTTTTTTGTGTAGGATGTTGTTGTATATGTGGAGGTTGTCTTTGATGATCCTAAAGTTGCATGTGATAATATGATGTAGGTCCTAATGCTAGTAGCCATGTCTCTAGAGGTCTTCTAGGTCTCTTTGTTGTTTTTGTTGTTACTTCATATCTTTGGTTCAGATGGTTAAAATATTGTTGTTGAGATGGTCCTGATGTGAGTGTTGTAGTTGATCATTTGGTGTTTGCATGTCATTTCTGAACAGAGGTAAGGCTACTTTAATTGTCTCATGAGATGTCATATTCGCGATTTCATTGCTCCATGCACTTCCTTGCTCTGAATTTTTTTGTGTGATTCTTTTCCTTTTTCTTTGAAAATATTCTTGACTAATTAAAGCTTGTCAACACAAGTTCTACAAGAGATGCATCAAATTTTGTTGTTGAAGGTGGATAGTGATCTTGTAGCAGCTTTGTAGAGGTATATATGTGCCCAAAACCAAGGAAATGACTCTCCAACGCCTTCATGATAATTGGTTCTTCATTTTGGTGTTTTCAATTGTGGTCCTATAGGGTTTGTGCATATTTCTACAGGATTGTATTTATTCTTGTAGAATTCACACAAACCTCTCTATTAGCACAATATCCTTCAGATAATGCTTCCAAAAACAATAATAATTCATGATCAATCTATGGATAAGGATCATAAGCCCTTGTTGTGTTGAAAGTGATGAAAGAAGGGCTGAAAATGCGGATTTTTTATGGACATAGATTGATATTTGGGTGGAAAAGAGGCTAAATGGTGTGGAGGATGGATGATGATGGTATGTTGGACCCCTCCTCTTGTTCCTCTACAAAAAACATAATATATGAACCTTTTCTCTATGGTGAGCATAATCCTGTACAAAATCTAGGACAATCTTGTAGTAATAGAGGAAAATCTCATAACATACTTGTTTAATCTATATCTCTCAAATAGTACATTAGATTCACCTGAATTTTTTTTAGCATGTTTCCATCATCTCTATGCATCTCCCCATAAAAAATATTGGCCAAGGGATGCACGAATCTTGAGAAAAAATAAAAATTATTGTAGTTGATGGCGGCCAGTTTCTAAAAAAAATGCATTGTAATTTGCTGAAATATTTTAAGCATGTTACCATCATCCTTATGCATCTCCCCATAAAACAGTTTTTCCAATGGATGTATGGTTTTCAAGATATGCTCAACACAATTTCAACCCTGCATATTTTAGCAATCTTGTAGTAGCATATAACTTTCATGTAGTACTTTAGGACAACGAGGAAAATGAATGGTAAAGTCTTGGGAATGATGGGAAATGGTATGGGGATGCATTATGAGGATGCCAAGAAATGTATGGACTTTGTCTTAGCCATGTTTGAGCATCTTGGTATAGAAGCTGGAAAACTCAAGGTTAATTACCCGTGACTAGATGTTTTCTTTTTTGATCAACTTCTTGTTGCTTGTGCAAGTTGGAGAGACCCTACATATATTCTTGGAGAAAAGGATATTTATTTTTCATTTTTCCTTCTTTTTTTTTTTTTTTTTTTTCTCTTTTTTCATCATTTTTTCTCTTCTATAGGTCTATTGGCTGCCTCAATAAGGTTTTCAACTAGTAGGTTTGCCTAGGCACCTTAGATGAGGTTTTCACATAGGATCGTATTTCCTTTTTTTCTCTTTTTTTCCAACACATTGATTGCCTCATAGAGGTTTTCAACCAATGAGCCAATCTTAGGCACCTCAAATGAGGCTTCCACTTGAGATTTTATTTTTTCCATTTTTCCTTTTTTTCTCTTTTTTTTCATTTATCTTATCCTACTCTTCTTGAAGAAAGAAAATATCTTTCAAGCATAGGAATACTTCCAATAGATCCATGTACGTACCCAGATAACAAATGAATTCATATGTCAGTTTGAAATATATGCTTTGATATGTACCAGAATATGAGAGATTAACTGCTTTGATTGAGATGATATCAAGCATTGTTAAAGAAGAGAGTGATGCCCCATAATTTTTATTTTCTGGAACCAAAGTTCAATATAGTTTTGATGCCCCCGCTTCACTTGATCATTTGGATCATTTTGCATGTATTTTTTTCTTTTCTATTCAAATCTTCTACCATTTGCTGGTTATTCTCCTGAAGGCATAATAGAAATTCCCCGACCCCAGGTTCTAATGGCTGCTTCTCATCAAAGGTGGTCCATGACTCTTTATTCTCCTATGGATATTCTTCTTCTTGATGATATTCTTTAATGACATCAGAGGAATCTTATTTTTGAAATACTTTTCTTGATATAAGATGAATACCATTTATATCAAGAGGAGATTTTTGAAAAAAAATCATCTCAACATCGTAAGGGAGTTGAGAAGTTTAATGTTGGGGCTAGGAAGTGACTGTGTAGGTATTTGAGAGGGAGTGGGTTTTTGAGATGGATTTGGAGGAGGTGGATGGTATGTTTGTTGAGATTGGAGTATAGGATACTGAGGATATTAAGAGAAAGATGGATTTCCCCACTGAGGAGGCTAGTGTGAACATGTGAATTGAGGATATTAAGGGAAATATGGATCAACCCATTGAGGAGGTTGGGGTTGATACGACTGAAAAGGAGGAATGAATATTAGGGAGGATAAGACCATGAATATTGAGGAAAATATAGATCACCCCATTAGGGAGGTTGGTGTTCATATGGATGAAAATAAGGAATGGAATAAGGCCCTTGGTATGGTTTAAAAGTTTGGGGAGGATAACGCCCTTGTTGATATGGGTTGATAGAGTAGAGTTGCTCCATGCCTCATTCTAACTTCTTTGCCACTTCTTCTTCTACTACTTGCAAAATTGGATGGTGCAGGGGTTTGTCGTATTGAAGAAATATTTTATTTTATTTTATAAAAAAAACTTGAATGAGAATGCTAATACAATGAGATATGCTTAATGAATTTTTTTTGTTTCCGCGTAAAAGAAATAAAGAATCATTCCAAGAACAAGAGATTGCTTGCTTTGATAACATTCCTAGCAATAGCACCAAAAAGTGATGAGCCCCAGTATTGAAATGAGAATGTTGCAACTCCCAAGGCTACCACCTTAAATAATCAACCTGGGGTGCGTACAAACTTAAGAGGGGCAGACATTGTATGTGCAACGGACACCTTCCTCTTCCTAGTCTGACTCCCTTTGATGAAAGTGAAAGAAGGCAATGAAACAACTTCAAATGAGAAAAGATATAGGTAAGCCACCAATCATAAGTTGAGAAAGGTAAATAAAAATAAACAAAACTATTCTACTTTTGTTGGAACATAAATAACAGAAAGGAAATCTATTCTATTTGCAACAAATTAAAGCACAATAACAACCAACCAAATCTAATCTATATTGTTCGAAAGGAAATATATTATATTTTTCCAGAAAGGAAAGTCCTATATTACACTTGCAAGAAGGAAATCAATTTTTTCTTAAAGTAAATCTCAAAAAGGAAATCTTAGAGTAATTGTGGAAATCAACATTCAAGAAGAAAGCAATGTAAGAGATAAATGGTGACCTAACCAAGCCTCAGATCAACCAAAGTGGCCTCATAGGCTATAAATCTACTTCTACCATGACTTTGGAGTGAATAAGAGCTCGAAAACAAGTTGTTACAAGTTGCTATAGGATTTTTATATAGTCTGTCCTCCGAGTTATCTCACCGAATGACCAAGAAAATCAAATGAAAATGAGATGGGGTCAATTTTTTTATTAAGTAGGATGTCCTAGGACTCCAATACAAGTGGAATCACTCAAAAATAGTCTTGTTAGCATATGCTAAAAATTAGCGGAAAATTACCATAAAAATAAAATAAAAATTCAGAACAATGAACTAGTAAGTTGATCTAAGTACTCGAATGCCTTAGCTAATCAAGTGAAAATGTTATGGGGTAAATTTTGTTATTAAGTTGGATTTTTTTATGCTTCAATACAAGTGGAATCAACTCAAAAGAATCTTATTAACACATGCTACAGTTCAACAAAATTTTCTACAAGATACTTCGAGAAATTCCAAAATTGTGAACTAGTAAACCAATCCAAGTAGTTTAATGATGAATATGACTTTGCAAAGTTGTATTAAGGATGCATCATACTAGTAGCTATATAAATGACCTGCAAAACCACTTATTCCAATCATCTAATCAATATAACCTATAGCAAATGAAGCATAAATATTAAGTGCAGAAATAGGAAATGCAAGTGAACAAAACATTCAAAGAAGATAAAGAAATTGTATAGTGGGGCTTTGAGGCTCTTGGGATGGCCAATTCCAAACATACTCATAGTTAAATGACGGAAACTAAGCCTTAAAATTTGAAAATAACACCAAACTTCATTATTAGAGTCAATCCAAGTACATCCCTACTAGAAATGAAAATAGAGCTATAAATAACAAGCTTTATTCACAATAAGACTAAGAAATACATCCCCCTAGTGGAAAATTCGAGTTGGTATGCATCCTCCTTAAAAATAGGTAGATTTCCCCTCCAAAATCCCTCAAAAATTGGATCCAGTTCCCAACAGTAGGAATCTTCATTAAATGACAGGGAGCACATTCCTAGATTTTCTTAATCATTAGATCTCCAGAATCTATTCAATAATTTCATAATATCATGTTTGTTTATTATCCAATATTGGTCCATCATGTAGCAGGGAGCAGGTCCCTAGATTATCTCATCTTCCAAATCTTCATAATATGCCCAATATTCTCACAATATTCTACAAAAATAAATAATATTAGGCACATAATAAGCAATTATATCTAAACCATCCCAGTAACATATTAAAGCTGAAAAAACAATATTAAGTGTATGAAGAGAGATTTAATATAGTCTTTATGTGCTGAAGAAAGGTTAAAAGTGTTAGAAATTCAGAAAGGCAGAAAGATTTCCTTATCTCGATAATTACTTGTGATATATTTGAATTCTTATTAGTTTATTTTATGTCTTATGTTATCTTCTTACGATCAAGAAACTATCAAAACCAAATGCATGAAGATCAAAACAACAAGTGAAATAGTATGTAGGCTCTCAGCCAAGGCAAAACCCCTCTTCTAGGGGAAAACCCAAAAATTCTCCTCTTCCTTTATAACCAAATCAAATGAGGCAACCAAGACAAAAACCTCCTCCAATCGACCAAGTCAGCCTCCCAAGATAGCCCTTCCAATATGACAAGGATCATCTTCTAGCCAACAAGAGTCGACCTTCTTCAATACTGTATCAATCGCATATTTCAGCCCTACTGCTTCAGAATTTCGGCCTCTACTATAGACCTACACTTTTTGGCCCCTCCTGTAACTTAGAATCTTGCACATGTGAGGGAAAAACAAGAAAAAATGAAATTCTCTCCTTTGTTAGGGTTCCTCCTATCCTCACTAGGGATTTTCCTTCTTCTTCAAGCCTTATTCACTTCTTCACACCTTATTTTGATTGCAGATCGAACTTCCATGGTGAGTGAACAAATGAGGTTGATTTCCTTATTATTTATAGTGTTTGGATCACCCCTTTTGAGGCCGACTTGACGGATGAGTCATAATTTACCAAATTACATCAAATAAATTTTATTTCTTTGACATAATAAGCCCAAGAAGAGTCTAATACAATATGACAATGAAAATAACTCATGACACAAACCCTAGAAGCACTCAATGGGTGCTTTGACCTAGAAACAAAATAAATAAAGCATGAAACTCGTGCTTATAAATAATTTTCTTTTTACTAGTTACATTTCCTTAATTTATATCTTATTTGGAGGCCATCAACATGTACATAATATAAGTTTGTTAATGTTTAACAAAGGATAGCAAAAGTAGGTTAGTGGGACTAAAAGAGTATATTAGAGAAAAAGTGTCTCCTAAATCAATGTTATAAGCATGTCAAATTAACTAACTAAAACTAAAATACCAAGAAACCAAATAACTAAGAAAGTGCAATATTATTTTTTTGTAATTGTATTATAAACATATTCAATCAATATTTCAAATAATTATATATTATATATTCCTTTATAGCCTTTGGTTGTGGTGTTGAGGGCCCATTATTCATGCTAAGTTATCATTAGATGTACTATCTTCTTATTTGTATGATTTAAGTATGTTTTTCAATTAGGGAGTTTTTTTTTTTTTTTTTTTTTTTTTTTTTTTTTTTTTGAATATGACTAATTCTATTATCATACAAAACAAAGATACAAAATAGAGTACATTGGGCAAGGCTAAGAAATTTTGCCTGTCAGCCCTTGCCTTGCCCTGCTATCAGTTCCAAAATTGAAAAGTTCAAAATTGGAATTGTTGCTTGACCATTGCCGACACAATTAAATAACATGTATTAACTGAACAGACACCAGGGCCTTGGACTGACCCAGACAAAGACAAACATACAGCTGGACAAAGACAATCGACACCTGAACAATTACAATTGACACCTGAACAGTACAGCTGACACATGGACAGAGATAATGCCGCCACTTAGCCGAGTTATACCACGAAATCCCAACAAAAATAGCAGAGATTACCGGGGCGAGTTCAATCATCTTCAGTAGTCTGGTGCGCCTCTTCAATTCGGCACCCGAAACGGAGCGTTTCCTCGGAGTCAGAAAGCTGGATGACCACGTCTGGGCTTCCCTCTTGGGCTGGCCTGCTCGGACCAGCAAGTGAATAACCAACATGCGAAGAAGGGCCAGCGTCCGGATCAAAATTGGTTGCTGGGCGCTCAAGATTCCAGGTGCCAACCAACCCGTTCCAGCTCCAACCGGAAGGCACGCAATTGGAGATTCTTCTCTGCTGGAGCGCTGCCCATCCGGCAGAGACTCGGCCTCCATGTTCTGAGTGACGCCAGGCTCTATCAATATAGAAACAACCAAAGTGGAATTAACTTGAGGGCAGGGGAGCCGATACCTGAGCATTGGGAGCTCCATCTGCCCTTCTTCAGAATTTGGGCTTCTGCCATTATGCCCTCCCTCCTCCTCATTGCTGCCCTGAAATCTCTGAGGCAGCGACGTTACCTCAATGGAGGAAGAGGGTGAATTATAATCGTTCTGCTGTGGGAGGGCCCTGCCTCTAATTCCCCCTCTTCGGCTACCCATTCACGGCCTTTCCCTCGGCATTACAGCACTCCTTCCTCTCTAGAAACCAACACAAGTACTCTGAGCTCCTACAGCTGCAAGAACCAGCACCAGCGCCCTCAACTCCACACCATTGCAGGTGGTATGCTTACCAGGCTCATAAACCGGCGGAACACCCATCAGATTCTCACTCCCATTTCCGCCTGAGCGGAGCAGGGTCTCACTGCAATGTGCGCACATATCCTTCTGCCGATCCAGCTTGCTCTGTTTTAAACTTTTCTCTGCATCGAAAACCATCTTTCTCCCTCGAGCCGAGTAGACAGGCATTAATGCCGTCGGCCGTCTGCATTCAAGCGGGTTAATACCCTGCTACGCGTTGTACCATCGGTCACCGTAGGCATGCCACCTGCCCACATGATGGCGCGTGCCATTACCATATCCCCTATGCACCCGCATCCGGGAGAGATAACTATAAAATTGAAAGAAGAGACGTAATTGAATTAAAATGGGTAGATGATTAAAAGCATAAGTGGTGAAAAAGAAGAGAAAAGAGAAATGCAAATGTGCTTCACCTAATGTGCCATGTCCTCCTCTAAATCTTGCCGATTATGATCAATGCTCATTTGTCACTCAATTGTGTGTCTAAGAAAATTTTGAGGGGTATAACTTCCCCTTTGATAAATAAAATTCCTCAATTCATTGTCATCTATATGACCTATGCTCATACATTAATATACATAGCATCATCAAATTGCACTTTATCGAATTCAATTAATACTATATTGTACTCTCAAAAATTCATAACTATCATGTTTGCTTTGCGAAAATTTTATCAACATATAATGGTGTAATTACTAGGATGCAAAGCTACTTTGAATTGTTGCTCATTTATTTGGATGTGCAAAAGGATTTATAAGATGCGGTGTGTTAGGTTCCTATACCAATAGGTTTCATTTTTCATGATTGACTGGAGAAGTGCCAAATATGTTCATCCTTTCCATGCTGCAAAGGTTCCATATTTTGAAGAATTTCACTATGTACAGTTGCTTGACTCTTATCATAGTTCATGAATGGCCAAACAACTTAATCTTGGCCAAGTTCATATTTCAATTTACTTGTCGTAGAATAGAGAATAAAGATCTGTCCAAACAATTCAAGCTTGGGAGATGAGTAGATAGGTAGAGAAGCAAAGGAGCCCAACTGCTTAATCTGGGCCATTGGAAGAGATAAGGGTAGACTTAGATAGGAGGGCAGCTAAAAGAAAAGAAGAGAATCAGGGTTTGCTAGTTCAAATGCACCCAAGGAAAATGAAGAAAAAATGTTAGGTATAATAGGATGGGTAAGTAGTTTTGATGTTGCAGAAGTAGTGGCATGAGTGATTTCTTTACTCAAATATAATTCATCTTTTATGGATATTATGAATGCCATGGCAAGGTGTGGTGACAAATCAGATGTTGCATGTCTAACTTCCCTCATTCCCCTCACAGCGATTACTTACTAACATTCCCCCAGGATATTGATATCCGCTCAAAGTACCTAGACCACTCCATCTCAAGTGAAAGTTTCAGCAAAATAATGTTTTCTCCATGAGCCAAGAAGCCACATTTCTTGTGTAAAATATTGATTTTCTCCTAAGCCTAAACTATTCAACTCTGCTACTAAAAACCCGCTCATTTCCCTAAGCCTAAGTTCCTAACTCTACAACTTAGTGCTCTCCCTTCGTAAAGCCATATTAACATGTTAACTCTATTAAATAATTCCCATGTAAATGTTTTCCCCACCCCTATTATATAAATAACATTAAAACCCAAAAAAATTATAAATATCCCTCCCTTGGCCTAATATGGTCATATACTATGGTTCACGGGAATTATTGGTTCATTTGGAACCACAGAATAGCCCTCCGCGCATAAAATGTCGGGTTTCACTTAACATTGGTTAAATTAATAACCATAGCCCCAAAACCCTGCTAACCAAAGTTTTAACCCCGCAAACATATTAAACGTTGATTCATGTGGTGGGTCCCTACGCCATAGCCCCCCGCCAACTTTAATCGCCACGCCAGCCATCCGATCATTGTCTACAGATCCGACGACCCACATGGATATCGGACCCCCCCGCCTGCCGAATAATAGCGTCCAGGGGATGAGCCGTATTTCCGCCGTACGAGAGACGTGTGTCAGCTTCCCAGCATGATCGGAGCCCCCCCCCCTCCAAAACCACCATGGCCCAAAGGCGGTGCGGGGAATACCGCTTACCACCCCGCTGCCTCCCTGCTGACGTCGCCCTTGCATCATCAACTAACATCGCACCCATGTCAGCGCCATGTCACCTACTTACGCCACCACCTCAACTCCCTGTCACCCGCCACATCATCTGACACGTCATCTTCCGTACCCCGCTACACGACAAAATTACGTCATGCTGACGTCATCCGACAGAAACGCGCCAAAGCCCACCAAAGTCAAATATTTTGTTAAAAAGGCATAAAAGAGTCATTTTCATTCATTTTTTTTATTTGCACTGTGCGACCTGAGCATGCAATTTGTCGACCCAAGCAGTTGTTTGACTCCACAGTTCGCCACCCAGCTAAATTAAACCTGCAAACTGGTCGTTCGGCTCAGTCCGCCACCTGCATTTCACACAGGAAGTCTGTTAAAACAAGTATTTACCTACATTTGCTCCCAAGCCCTGTGTTTTTCAGTTTCTTCTGTAAATTCTCTAAAGAATGCCCAATTTTAAGTTTTAATCATCAAAATACCTGCAAACAAGCAAACCATTACCACTGTGTTGCCCAATTTTTACCAAAATTCCTGCAAATTCTGTCTTCCTCTACAAATTTCTCCCACTGAGCCGAACTTGAGTTCCCTCTAGTTGGCGTTTCCGAAGGAAAGGGCCCTGAACTGTTTTTGTCCATTCTTACCAAAAAGAAACTCTGCAAACCTCGTTTTTACCGTAAATTTTACCCAGTGAGGCAAATTCAAGTCAACTTCAATCCGCAATTTTCTGAGAAAAGCCCCAGACCTAGTGTTTCATTTCCTGTTGTTGTAAAGACCCAAGCTCCAAGTTGAAAATTCACAAAATCCTCTGCAAATGGAGACTCCGGTGTCCCTAAATGTTACTCCTCTCAATGCACCCAACAAGGAATTGGAATGGTTTCCATTAGCTGATAGAGATTATCAAATCCAAGACTTAGTTGGTGACAGAAACCATCTCCAAGTATTCTGTGAACTCAGGAACAGTTACCTAAGCAAAAATGATTTCTATGGGATATGGGAATCAAATTTACCCATGTACTACCTCCCCTCTATCAATGTTTTCCCTGAGATAATTCACCTCTGCTGTGAAAACTATGAACCAACCCAAAGGGCGGTCAAAACTCCATCTAGAACTAACCTCTTTCATATAACTCTAGACTCCATAAATCAAATTCTAAACTTCAAACCAACTCAACTTTTGTTTCCTCTTATTATGAAATTCTTGCTTGATGAAGGTCCCAAACTCCTCAGCTCAGAGATAGCTCGAATTGCCCAAGTATTTATGAAACCAAATTGTCAGCCCACAGAGCCACCTCCTTTTCACTATGCATGGTTCAATGAAGTGGGTAAATTACTTGTCGATATGATATCTTATATTCTGGGGTTCAAGACAAGTGAATATATTGATGAAACTACACTAGTCTTATTATCCATATTCACTCCAGGGCAGCCCCCTGCTGTCAAATACAACTATGCTAAATTCATTGCCAACAAGATCCATGACTAGCTCTTGAATCTAGATAGGGAGGGAGTCTTCAAGTACTCATCCTACATCTATCATCTGCTCCTCTATTATCAGCCAAACAGTTTCCAATTTCCCATTAGAAAATTGGACTCTAAAGGAGAAAAGAGGTCTGTGATTTTTTGGACCTCAGTCTTTCATGAAGTCCACAACTCTCCTTACTCTTACTGTAAGTTTATTGACATTTTTGTCTATCCAGCCTCTTCTCTGCTGAAGAGGGCTCCTCCTCCTAGATTATCTTATGATAAGCAGAAAATATTACAGCTCTCCAAAAGCTACAAAATAGGTGATTGGTACTTATACCAGAATCACACTGAGATCAGGATATATGGCTGTGAGCTGTGCCCCTACAAGCTGCCAAAATATGTGCCAATGAGACTATTTGACTTGGAATATTTTAGGCAATTTATCAATTCAGATTTTACTCATTTTCATAGTACCAAGAAAAAGGCTCAATTGAAATTGAGAGACCAGTTAGGCCCCTACATCATGAACAAAAAAGAAGGATGGAAAGAGGCCGACCAGATATTGGGTGAAAAATTCAGATTATAGAGGAGCTTTTGGTGGGTACCTTATGACCCAAATGGCTTTATCAATGCAAGAAAGATAAAATATAGGCTGTCAGCCTATGAACATTGCAAGATCCCTGAAATAGAACAATTTTCCAACCAAGATGAGTGGGTAGAAGGCACACTAATTGAACAACTCACTAAGGAAGAGAAGATGGAACAAAATATGAAAAATCTTGAAAAGACTCTTGACCTAGATTATTTTGGGTAGGTGTCATTCAAAGTGCCACAACAAACCGGAGAAGGCACATCAACTGTTGGAAATTCACAACCAGCCCAAGAAAACACTACACTGACTGCTAGAACATCAAAGGGTAAAGAGGTGGTGGATACAGAGCAACACACAATGGTAGATCAACCTACCACATCAAAGGAACAGGTTCAAGGGGAAGCCCCTTCACTATAGACAGAGGCACCAGAGGTACCAGCATTACAGACTCCCGTCAATGAGGAAAGAAACAAGAAAAGGGACAGAGAAGAGACCACACCTGCAAGTGGATCAACATAGCAGCCAAAGGCCAAATGGAAAAGAGTAGATCCTCTACCTGAAGAGGAAATTATTGAAGAAATTACAAAAATCCCAAGAGAGGAGAGGGCAACCAGCCAACAGACATCCACCAGCTCTCATAGGCAAGAAATGGAGAGGCAGCATGGTATGGAAGTTTCCTCCTCAAGGCTGCAAAGTAAGTAACGACCTGATATTAAATGAACATTCATGGACATTAAGGCCCAGAATGAGCCATTGAGACTGCAGCTCTATGATCAATTTCTCAGAATGACACCCTCCAAACAGCAAAGACTAATGGCAGCATATGACATTAAGGAGGAAAAAATGATCTTAAGTCATTTTAAGCCTAAGGTTCAGCAACCACAATCAACTGCTGACTACATAAGAACAAATCTAGAGGTCCTTTCTAAAGACATACACCCAATGGACCAGATCGAGCTGCACAAACAAACTGGTGAAATGGTCTATGCTACATTGGCAAACAAGGCAATGGTGGCCCACCAATTGGAGGAGTCATTAAGCAATACATCTGCCCAATTGGATTTGGAAAAGATATCTTACTTGGCTAAAGACAATAGAAAAAAGACCTTGGAAGAGATAATTATTGAGCCGGGACATGATCCCAAGGATGCCAAGGGCATCAAAGCACTGATAAAGAAAAAGGAAGAAGATATTGTTGCACTTAGGAAGCAATTGAAGCTGCCTGTCACCATGCACTCACAAACTACAGAACTTGCACAAGAAAAGGCAGAAGAAGACATGATGGATTTGCTGATAAAGATGAATCAAAGTCTAACTGAAACAGAGCAAGAATTGGAGAAAGCATTGCAAGCCAAGCAGGGAGAGTCGACCTCCCAGCCACTGGAAACAACTCCAACAATTACGACTGCTTCCCCCCACAGTCACAACAGCAATTCCTCCCACTGTCCTAGCATCAATAGCAGGTACATCAGCCACATGTGCTTCAGCGGCAGTAGCAACAACAGGACCAGATACCAGCATGAGCATGGAAGAAATGATGAAAGTAGTAAAAGAGCTAGAAGTCCAAATGTCAGAGCTTAAAGAAGCCAAAGAAAGGTTGTCCAAACCAGAGGTAAGCTATGACAAATATAAGATAATGGTGGCAGAGAAAAACAGAGAGTTAAAGGCCTTAGAGAATAAGGTGAAATCCTTGGAGAAAGATCTCACCCTTCATAAACCTCTAGCAGAAATTAAAACAATTTTGTGGAACAAAATTGGCCAGTCTATCACTGATCAATGGCAATCAATTCAGATGATCCATGGAAAAATTGAATTGATAGAAAGAGCCCAAGTAGAGATTCAAAAGGCCAGAGCATCATTGGGTAACATGCCCGAGCAGGCCAATAGACTAATTCATTTTTTGAACACTCATATAGGGGAACAACTAGTAGCTCTGGAGATCAGCGATAGAACATGCACTATTTTGACAGTGAAAAAGGTGCTAACCATGAGGAATTTTATACAGAATCTGGAAAGAAAGTGCCAAGAAATGCAGATGGAAATAAATGCCTTTACAGAGAAGTTTACAGTCTTGCAATAGAAGGGTCTACCCAGTTTGTTAACCAACAATCAAAAACTGTTGACACATGAACAATATGCTCACAGGGTAAATACATATGTTGCCAATCAGATCACAACATCATCAAGCACTTTAGAAAACATAGGACCTCCCTTTGGACAGAGCTTATATGACAAGTTGGAAAATCTGTTCTATGTTGAACATGAAATAAATCATCTTTTTGAAGTCCAGCCCAACTTCTACAGGTATACTAAAGCTGATGAAACATTAATAAAAATACAAAGACACCAGTTGCCAATAGACCAATGGTGGCAAAGCATGTTGGAGGTCTTACCAAGGTAGTTCCATTTTTTCTTTATCATCTGCATTTAATCCAATGGCAAAACATGTGGCACATATCATAAAGGTGAAGACAACAGAGAAAGGGAGTCAAGCTGGGACTATAACGCATTAAAGCGAAATCAAGCACATATGAAAGAGTCGGGACAACAACGCAGGAATGCAGAATAAAGGGACAACTACCAACCGACTTACTCTGTTCAAAAAGTCAAATATCTCTGACCAACTGAACAGCCAGCACACCGACATTTACTTCTGCATTCATTTCTCTCATTTACTTCTCCTGTAAAGTAGATTAATGAAGTTATTGCGGGATATTTTTTCCATAAGATATTTTGTAACTCCTTTTTGTATAAATACCTCCCCGTGAGATATATTCGGGGTTGGTGATATCTCTTCTGGATTGCGCTGCAACTCTGAGGATATTTTAATACAAAGGCTATTGAAGTTCACTGTTGCTGCACCGTCTGAATGTGAATTTGATGTTCTGGGTCCTGCTATAGAATTATTGTGTTTTTCTATGGATCAATTATTCTAACCTGTGTTTTATATTCTCTATGTTTGCAAAATTCATATGTGTTTCATAATCTTAGTAATGGAGAAAAAGAATAGCCCAGAATTTATTTAAATATACTCTGTGTTCAATCTCTATTATTACTTATGTTTTCTTCGGAGCTAGCATAAACAGGAATTCTTAGCTGCTCCTGTTTCCACTAATTCTTTCACTTTGAATATTAATAAGGAATTCTTCACTACTCCTTGATAATACTCATGCATTTTCCCTCTGCCAACATGATGACGGATTCTTAACTGCCCTTCACCCACTAGCTTTCATTCCATCTATTTCCAAATCATAAGATTGCTCCAAGATTGATTACCTTGCTCTGTAGTATCACCTTTGGTCAAAGAAATCATATTCAGAGTTCACCCTCATAGAATCCATTAGCCCAATGGAATAAATTGTTCATACTTGCATCTTAGTTCTGTTTAAGATCACCATCCAACAAACTCAAAACAAAACCCTGTACATCATAACTAGCCTAAAATACTTCAAACAAAGCTAAATTATAAAGAGAGAGCCCTCTCTGGGTGCAGATTGGCTAGAAACTGCATCTAAAAGATTGGTTAGTGGTTACCTCGGCCGTATTCCCTTTTCTCACAAGTTTTGGGGAACAACCTGAGTGATAACATCATTGGCGATCCACTGGGGAGCTTAATGATCGTTTGTTACTGCTGTCTAGTTTCTAAAATTTATAGATGAAGTCTGAAGTTAGCCAGCTAGCCTTTGAAACTGTTTTTCTATGCAATCACAGTAGTAAATAAAAGCTATTTCAGCCTATCTCCAGCCTAGTTTCTAGGCTTTAAAAAACTATCTCAAAGATTTGATTAGTTCCCTTGTTTCAAACATACCTAAAGGAAAGCCCAACGTCTTCTATATTTCAAAAGCTCCCTTCAAAATATTGTCAAAACTTTTATCCTTCAAATATTTCCAGAAAATACCAAAAAATACTTCTAGAAGCTGGCTCCAAAGAAGAAAACTCGTTACACTAGGTCAAACCCAGACCCAAATCCCCCACTTATTTTTGAAAATCCCAATTTGATCCCTAAAAGCCTTAGAAAACCTGAAAATCAAGAGAGTTCTACTGATTCAAATCCTGAAACACTTCAGCAGAAACCTATCCAAACTCAACTTACTGTTGGAAAATCACAAGCCCTTTCTCTTATCACTGTTGCTTCTACTAGTTCACCATTATTCCTCCAAACTATCTCTTCTACCCCCCCATCTACAGCCCATATTTCAACTGTAATCCTTGTTCTTCCAGCTGCAACATTTATCCCTGTAAATATGGCAAACCGTTATGCTCCCTTGTAATTACCTGCAAATCCAAGGGCTATGCCTCCGGATTACCAAAGCAAAATCACCTATTTTGATGGTGCTAGTACCTACACAGCTCAACAACATACAAAGAAAATGACAGACTACTTTGAGAATTATGAAATTGATGATGATGATGTCAGGATGAAGATCTTTGTCCAAAGTTTAACTGGTGATATTAGGGCCTAGTTTAGGGCACTCCCTGCAAATACCATTGCTAATCCAGAAGCCCTTTATCAAACTTTCTTGAACAGATGGGAAAAGAAGAAGGATCCATTACATATCCTATCAGAATATGATAGCTTGAAAAGAGGCCCACAAGAAACTGTTCAAGATTATTGTGCCAGATTTAATAATGTGTACAATGCTATTCCTCCTAATCTTAGACCACCACCAGACTTGGCCTTGATCAAATTCCCTGATGGATTTGACTCGGACATGGCCTACCAACTCAGGGAAAGAGCTCCTCCAAGCTTAGAAGACATGCAAAGAATAGCTGTGAGTGTAGAAGCTAATATGATTTCTAAACGAAACCGGGCCAGATCTGAGAGAAGAACAACTTTTAAGGAAGAGCCTTCTGTGTTTGAACAAAAATTAGATGCACTTATTAAAGGTATGGATAGACTTGGGGATAGAGTTGAAACTATTGAGAGGAAATCATCATGGGATAGACAATCAAGTAATGTTGGGAGGAATCCAAACTTTAGGAAAAACCCGAATTTTAACACTGGGAAAGCTGGTCCTGACCAAAACATCAAACCGCCATTCCAAGAAAACTATGCTGAGGCTTCAACATTTAGTGAACCAATGGAAGATACTCAAATCAATTTGATGGGTCTCAATAGTGGACAACAAATTTTCCTAACTCAAGAAGATCAAGAGGCTCATACTCTTGGTCAGTTTCAAATGCAATAAGGGGAATCCTTTGATTTCAAGGAAGGGTATGACACAACTGTATATGAAGTCCACAAACAGTATAACTTGAGAAGTAGGAGAATAGATATCCCTGGTGATCCCAAGCAAAAAGCAATCAAACAACCTACTAAAACCAAACTCAAGGATTCTCATATACAAACTACTCCTGAACCAATTTCAAATTCAAAAACTCTAATCATTGAAAATGTTTCAACCAAACAAAAATCAGACCAGCACCCTCCACCTATTCTTCCTCTTGGAGAAATCATAGAGGAACCTTTAGAAAATGGTGTAAAAGTGACTTCAGAACATAATAATATTCCATTGAAAGAATCAGACACAGAAAGCCCAGCTGAAAAGGATAACCTTGCTGCCTAAAATGTTAAAACACAAACAGAAAAACCCTTCAATTTGGAGACCGAAATAAGCAAGTTAAAAATAGCCATTCCACTGCCTGAATTGGCTAGGCATGAAGTTTTTAGGGAACAAATCAGTAGATCGCTACAAATTCCAGAAAACAGAGATGCAGTGAATGTCCTTGATGACCAACCAAAACTTATATTTGGACCTGAAGTAAATGGAAAGCCTGTAGATGGAGGAGTTCCTCCTTTCTATGTGAGCTTAAATATTCATGATAAGATACTTCACAATGCAATGTTCGATTCTAGGGCCTCTCACAACTTAATGCCCAAACCAGTGATGGAAAAATTGGAACTAGACATAACCCGACCATACAAAGATCTATTCTCATTTGATTCTAGCCAAGTTAGATGCCTAGGATTGATTAAAGATCTATGTGTATCACTGGTCCAATACCCTGCCAAGATAATTCTAATGGATGTAGTAGTGGCTGATATCCCACCCAAATATGGAATGTTATTATCTAGATCTTGGGGTGCTTCAGGATTCTTTACAGCTTGACATGTCCTATGCCACCATCTCAGTCTTTGGCCAGCCAAAGAGATTATATAGGGAAATTTTGATGAAGTATGTGGTTAGTAGCCAAGAAAAACCCCAAAACTTTCCTATTTATTCTATGCATTTAGACATGGATTCTTTCATCTTGTACAACACTGAGATTTGCCCACCATCTGATGTCAAAATTCTGATCTTAGGCCAAGATGAACTCCTAAATGAGAAATCCACTATTCAAATCCAAGAAGTCTCAGAGAACAATAAATTGATAGTCACACAAGAGGAATCCCATGAGACTGAAAATTCAAGCCTGCCTACCAAACAAATCTTGAAAACTTCTGATAATAGTTTTAAACAAGAAATCCTATGGTATTTGGAATTTGATGGATCTGTCAATAAATTGGGAGTAGGGGCAGGTATTTGGATACATAATATGCAAAATGGTCATGCTGAAGGACATGCATATAGGTTAAATTTTAGGTGCACCAACAACATGGCCAAATATGAGGCCCTTCTGCTTGGGCTCAAAGTGATCAAAAGCCTAGGGGTGGATAGGATATCAGTTTTAGGAGATTCTGATTTGATAATTCAGCAAATGAAAGGAAACTTTATCACAAATGACATTAGATTAAGATCATACAGAGGTGCAGCAATTGAAATTCTCAACACCTTTTTAGAATCTCAGCTCACCAAAATTCCAAGGAATCAAAATCTACATGCTCACAGTCTAGCAACTTTTGCCAGTACTTTTAAATTGCTATTTAAGCCAAATCACCGATTCTCAGCTGAGATTAAACATAGGCCAGCTGTACCTGATAATGTAAAAAATTGGCAAGTATTTGACAGTGACATTCAAATCAATAATTTCCTAACCCTCAAAGAAGAGTTCTCCAGTACAAAAATAGATACAAGCATCATAAGTGAAAATGATCAAATAGACACAGTTGAGACACATATTTCTGCTGAAACAACAAACCAAATTCTACATCCTACAAAGTTTGCTAAAACAGATTTACAACAACTTGAAGAAACAGAATGTGATGATGCTATTGGAGCAGAATGTGAGGTGATTGATTTGAAGGATAATTTTTTACCTACAGTCCTGACCCCTCTAGAGGACATTTTTGACTCAAATGACATTTCCAGGAAACCTAAAATACAACCATTAAACGCAGAAATTGAGGACTGTAATATTGGAACTGCAAAGAATCCCAAAATGATAAAATTATCCAAAGCCCTACCTCCTGACAAAAAACTGAAGTATATTGAACTGTTCAAAGAATTTCAAGATGTTTTTGCATGGAGTTAGGAGGACCTAAAGTCGTATGATACATCTGTTATCCAACACACCATACCTCTCAAGGAAAACCAAAAACCTTTCAAATAGAAACTTAGGAGGGTCAACCCTGTGCTCCTCCCTTTAATTGAGAAAGAAGTTAAAAGGATGTATGAAGCTGAAATTATTGCACCCATCAGATTCTCAGAATGGGTTTCAAATTTGGTACCCACTAGAAAGAAAACAGGAGAGATCAGGTTGTGTGTCGATTTGAGAAATTTGAATAAAGTCTCTTTAAAGGATAATTACCCCTTACCCAAAATGGATCACATTCTGCAAGGGTAGTGGGTGCTTCAAGGATCTCACTATTAGATGGATTCTCAGGTTTCAATTAGATCCTAATGCACCCTGATGATCAAGACAAAACTGCCTTCACAATCCCTTGGGGAACATTCAAATATGTAAAAATGCCATTTGGACTCAAGAACGCAAGAGCAACTTTTCAAAGAGCCATGGATATAGCTTTTGGTAAAGAAATCCATGATTTTCTAGTCATTTACCTAGATGACCTTACAACATTCTCCAAATCAGATCAAGAACACTTAGATCACCTCAGACAAGTATTTCTAATTTGCAGGAAATATGGCATATCACTAAATCCAAAGAAATCATTGTTTGGCCTAGAAGAAGGAAAATTATTGGGCCATATCATCTCCAAAGAAGGCACTAGGATTGATCCAGACAGAATACAAGCTATCTTGCAAGTCCCTCACCCTAGAAACATCAAAGAACTACAAGCCTTTTTGGGCAAGATCAATTTTCTAAGAAGATTCATACCAAATCTGGCTGAGCTGATAAGATTGCTGAACAACATGCTGAAAAAGGATTCCAAGATCAAGTGGACAATAGAAGCTAAACAAGCCTTTGAAGAAATCAAAAAATCTTTGACTCAAGCACCAGTCCTTACAAGCCTGAATTTTGACAAAGACTTTATCATATTCTCATTTGCATCAAAACATACAATCGCTGCTGTTTTGCTTCAAAAAGATAACCAGGGATGTGAAAAACCCATAGCCGTTTTTAGCAAGGCACTTAGAGATGCTCCACTCAAATATCAAATCATGGAGAAACATGCATATGCACTTGTAAAAGCCATTAAGGACTTTAGAGTTTACATCCTATACTCTCATGTGATTGCTTATGTGCCCAACACTATTGTTAAAGACATCCTAACCCAAGAGGGAATTAAAGGCAAAAGGGGCAAATGGATAGCTACCATACTAGAATATGACATTGAAATCAAACCAACCAAGCTGATAAAAGGAAAAGGATTAGCCAAACTTATGACTGAAACCAACTTTCAAGCCCTTGACATAAATCAACTAGATAATGAGCAGGAGATCTTGACTCCACAGATCAATCAAGCCTTTTTACAATCACCCTGGTATGCTGACATATGTTTTGTATTATTAAACCTACAAGCTCCTCCAGGATTATCCAAAACTAAGAAAAGATTTTTGAAAATGCAAGCTTCTAAATTCCGTGTTTTAGATCATGCTCTCTTTTGGAAAAATCATGAAGGTGTTTTATTGAATTGTCTAATCAAAGAAGAAACTGACAAAGTACTTAAAGAGTTTCATGTAGGGGATTGTGGTGGACATTTATATTGGAAATTAACTGCTGATAAAATCCTAAGGGATGGATTTTATTGGCCCACCCTATTTGCTGATGTAAAGAAATATGTAACTTCTTGCCACAAATGCCAAATCTTTGAAGGCAAGAAAAAGTTACTGCCTCTACCCCTCAAGCCCATTTCCACTGAAAGACCATTTCAACAATGGGGTTTAGACTTCATTGGAGAAATCCACCCTTCATCCTCTGGCCAACACAAATGGATCCTTACTGCCACAGACTACTTTACCAAGTGGATAGAAGCCATTCCTTGTAGGCAAGCCAATGACTCAGTAATCATGCAATTTTTAGAGACTAACATCTTGTCTAGGTTTGGATGTCCTGAGAAGATTATAACAGACAATGCTGCCGCTTTTAAGTCCAAGAAAATGATCAGTTTTTGCCATAAATACCACATTATTTTAGATCATTCCACATCCTATTACCCTCAAGGTAATGGTCTAGCTGAATCCTCCAATAAAATCCTGATCAACATCATTAAGAAAGTCTTGGATGAGAATAAGAAAAATTGGCATAAAAAGCTTGTCAATGCACTATGGGCAGACATAATGACTACTAAGAGATCCATTGGCACAAGTCCCTATGAGTTGGTTTATGGTATGGAAGCAGTATTCCCTTCTTCTTTGGGAATCCCAGTGATAAAGTTGCTGCAAGAAATACAGGCAGAGCCTAATGATATTCAGAGAAGGATTAATCAAACAATTCATTTACAACAAACTAGAGAGGAGGTATATCAAAGAGCTCAGGTTTTACAAGAAAAACTTAAAAAGATCTTTGATAAAAGGACCAAAGAAGAGGATTTCTAAATTGGAGACAAAATTTTGAAGTGGGATTCCAAAGGAGAAGATAGGGGAAAACATGGAAAATTTGATTTCCTGTGGAAAGGACCTTATACTATTCAGGCAACACAAGGAAACAACACCTACTTTTTGAAAAGCCTAGATAATACAGAGGCAGATGATGGGCCATTAAATGGCCGAATGCTGAAGCACTATTTTGATCCAGTTTGATGAAAATATCAGCATTGTAATTTTTACATAAGAGTGTTTACTTTCTGCAATATATTACAGCAATAAGATAGAAACGAATATGCAACAAATTTTGAGGAAAAGTCAAGGAACTGCCCCACCTTTTTGTGTCACCTTTTAGTCCACCAGAAATTGAAAAAAGGACACTTCGGAACTGTAAATATGAGAACAAAAATTATCCAAAACTGAAATGCAAATAGCTGAATAAGATCATCAAGAGATAGGCATATTCTACAAGGTACTTTGTACAGTTTGGCTATAGCAAAGGAAAATTTCATAATGCAGCAGGAGGTGTACATAAGGCTATCTGACCTACTGTTCTTGACTTTTCACCAGGAAAAGCCATCCCCAAGTAGAGCCACTATTAGGTTCCTATACCAATAGGTTTCATTTTTCATGATTGAATGGAGAAGTGCCAAATATGTTCATCCTTTCCATGTTGCAAAGGTTCCATATTTTGAAGAATTTCACTATGTACAGTTTCTTGACTCTTATCATAGTTCATGAATGGCCACAACTTAATCTTGGCCAGGTTCATATTTCAATTTACTTGTCTTAGAATAGAGAATAAAGATCTGTCCAAACAATTCAAGCTTGGCAAATGAGTAGATAGGTAGAGAAGCAAAGGAGCCCAACTGCTTAATCTGGGCCGTTGGAAGAGATAAGGGTAGACTTAGATAGGAGGGCAGCTAAAAGAAAAGAAGAGAATCAGGGTTTTCTAGTTCAAATGCACCCAAGGAAAATGAAGAAAAAATGTTAGGTATAATAGGATGGGTAAGTAGTTTTGATGTTGCAGAAGTAGTGGCATGAGTGATTTCTTTACTCAAATATAATTCATCTTTTATGGATATTATGAATGCCATGGCAAGGTGTGGTGGAAAATTAGATGTTGCATGTCTAACTTCCCCTCATTCCCCTCACAACAATTACTTACTAACATTCCCCCAGGATATTGAGATCCGCTCAAAGTCCCTAGACCACTTCATCTTAGGTGAAAGTTTCAGCAAAATAATGTTTTCTCCATGAGCCAAGAAGCCACATTTCTTGTATGAAATATTGATTTTCTCCTAAGCCTAAACTATTCAACTCTGCTACTAAAAACCCTCTCATTTCCCTAAGCCTAAGTTCCTAACTCTACAACTTAGCGCTCTCCCTTCATAAAGCCATATTAACATGTTAACTCTATTATATAATTCCTATGTAAATGTTTTCCCCGCCCCTATTATATAAATAACATTAAAACCCAAAAAAATTATAAATATCCCTCCCCCAGCCTAATATGGTCATATACTATGGTTCACGAGAATTATTGGTTCATTTGGAACCACATAATAGCCCTCTGCGCATAAAATGTCAGGTTTCACTTAACATTGGTTAAATGAATAATCATACCCCAAAAACCCCGCTAACCAAAGTTTTAGCCCTGCAAACATATTAAATGTTGATTCATGTGGTGGGTCCTTGCACCATATCCCCCTGTCAGCTTTAATCGCCAATAGTCGTCTGATCATTGTCTACAGATCTGACAACCCACATGGATATCGAAACCCCCCCGCTTGCCGAACAATAGCGTCCGGGGGATGAGCGGTATTTCCGCCGTACGAGAGACGCGTGTCAGCTTCCTGGCGTGATCGGAGCCCCCCCCTCCAAAACCACCATGGCCCAAAGGCGGTGTCGGGAACACTGCTTACCGCCCCGCTGCCTCCCTACTGACGTCACCCTTGCATCATCAGTTGACGTCACCCTTGCGTCATTAGCTGACGTCACCCTTGCGTCAGCGCCATGTCACCTGCTTACGTCACCACCTCACCTCCTTGTCACCCGCCACATCATCTGACACGTCATCTTCTGTACCCGCTACACGACAAAATTACGTCATGCTGACATCATCCGACAGAAACGTGCCAAAGCCCACCAAAGTCAAATATTTTGTTAAAAAGGCATAAAAGAGTAATTTTTGTTCATTTTTGTTATTTGTGTTGCGCGACCTGTGCATGCAATTTGTCAACCCAAGCAGCTGTTTGACTCCACAGTCCGCCACCCAGCTAAATTAAACCTGCAAATTGGTCGTTCGGCTCAGTCCGCCACCTGCATTTCACACAGGAAGTCCATTAAAATAGGTATTTACCTACTTTTTCTCCTGAACCCTTTGTTTTTCAGTTTCTTCCACAAATTCTCTGAAGAACGCCCAATTTTAAGTTTTAATCATCAAAATACCTGCAAACAGGCAAACTATTACCACTGTGTTGCCCAATTTTTACCAAAATTCCTGCAAACTCTGTCTTCCTCTGCAAATTTCTCCCACTGAGCCGAACTTGAGTTCACTCTGGTTGGCATTTTCGAAGGAAAGGGCCCTGAACTGTTTTTGTCCATTCTTACCAAAAAGAAACTCTGCAAACCTCGTTTTTACCATAAATTTCACCCAGTGAGGCAAATTCAAGTTAACTTCAATCCTCAATTTTCTGAGAAAAGCCCCAGACCCAGTGTTTCATTTCCTGTTGCTATAAAGACCCAAGTTCCAAGTTGAAAATTCACAAAATCATCTGCAAATGGAGACTCCAGTGTCCCTAAATGTTATTCCTCTCAATGCACCCCACAAGGAATTGGAATGGTTGCTATTAGCTGATAGAGATTATCAAATCCAAGACTTAGTTGGTGACAGAAACCATCTCTAAGAATTCTGTGAGCTCAGGAACAGTTACCTAAGCAAAAATGATTTCTATGGGATATGAGAATCAAATTTACCCATGTACTACCTCCCCTCTGTCAATGTTTTCCCTGAGATAATTCACCTCTGCTGTGAAAACTATGAACCAACCCAAAGGGCAGTCAAAACTCCATCTGGAACTACCCTCTCTCATATAACTCCTGACTCCATAAATAAAATGCTAAACTTCAAACCAACTCAGCTTCTGTTTCCTCTTACTATGAAATTATTGCTTAATGAAGGTCCCAAACTCCCCAGCTTAGAGATAGCTTGAATTGCCCAAGTATTTATGAAACCAAATTGTTAGCCCACAGAGCCACCTCCTTTTCACTATGCATGGTTCAATGAAGTGGATAAATTACTTGTTGATATGATATCTTATATTCTGGGGTTCAAGACAAGTGAATATATTGATGAAACTACACTAGTCTTATTATCCATATTCACTCCAGGGCAGCTCCTTGCTGTCAAATACAACTATGCTAAATTCATTGCCAACAAGATCCATGACCAACTCTTGAATCTAGATAGGGAGGGAGTCTTCAAGTACTCATCCTACATCTATCATCTGCTCCTCCATTATCATCCAGACAGTTTCCTATTTCCCATTAGAAAATTGGACTCTAAAGGAGAAAAGAGGTCTGTGATTTTTTGGACCTCAGTCTTTCATGAAGTCCACAACTCTCCTTACTCTCACTGTTAGTTTATTGACATGTTTGTCTATCTAGCCTCTTCTCTGCTAATGAGGGCTCCTCCTCCTAGATTATCTTATGATATACATAAAATATTACAGCTCTCAAAAACTACAAAATAGGTGACTGGTACTTATACCAGAATCACACTGACTTCAGGATATATGGCTGTGAGCTGTGCCCCTACAAGCTGCCAAAATATGTGCCAATGAGACTGTTTGCCTTGGAATATTTTAGGCTATTTATCAATTCAGATTTTACTCATTTTCATAGTACCAAGAAAAAGGCTCAACTGAAATTGAGAGACCAGTTAGGCCCCTACATCATGAACAAAAAAGAAGGATGGAAAGAGGCTGACCAGATATTGGGTGAAAAATTCAGATTAAAGAGGAGCTTTTGGTGGGTACCCTATGACCCAAATGGCTTTATCAATGCAAGAAAGATAAAATATAGGTTGTTAGCCTATGAACATTGCAAGATCCCTGAAATAGAACAATTTGCCAACCAAGATGAGTGGGTAGAAGGCACACTAATTGAACAACTCACCGAGGAAGAGAAGATGGAACAAAATATGAAAAATCTTGAAAAGACTCTTGACCTAGATTATTTTGGGCAGGTGTCATTCAAAGTGCCATAACAAACCGAAGAAGGCACATCAACTGCTGGAACTTCACAGTAACCAGCCCAAGAAAACACTACACTGACTGCTAGAACATCAAAGGGTAAAGAGGTGGTGGATACAGAGCAACACAAAATGGTAGATCAGCCTGCCACGTCAAAGGAACATGTTCAAGGGGAAGCCCCTTCACTATAGACAGAGGCACCAGAGGTACCAGCATTATAGACTCCCGTCAATGAGGAAAGAAACAAGAAAAGGGACAGAGAAGAGACCACACCTGCAAGTGGATCAACAGAGCAGCCAAAGGCCAAAAGGAAAAGAGTAGATCCTCTACCTGAAGAGGAAATTATTGAAGAAATTACAGAAAGCCCAAGAGAGGAGAGGGCAACCAGCCAACAAACATCCACCAGCTCTCATGGGCAAGAAATGGAGAGGCAACATGGTATGGAAGTTTCCTCCTCAAGGCTACAAAGTAAGTAACGACCTGATATTAAATGAACATTCATGGACATTAAGGCCCAGAATGAGCCATTGAGACTGCAGCTCTATGATCAATTTCTCAGAATGACACCCTCCAAACAATAAAGACTAATGGCAGCATATGACATTAAGGAGGAAAAAATGATCTTAAGTCATTTTAAGCCTAAGGTTCAGCAACCACAATCAGCTGCTGACTACATAAGAACAAATCTAGAGGTCCTTGCTAAAGACATACACCCAATGGACCAGATCGAGCTGCACAAACAAACTGGTGAATTGGTCTATGCTACATTGGCAAACAAGGAAATGGTGGCCCACCAATTGAAGGAGTCATTAAGTAATACATCTGCCCAGTTGGATTTGGAAAAGATATCTTCCTTGGCTAAAAACAATAGAATAAAGACCTTGGAAGAGATAATTATTGAGCTAGGACATGATCCCAAGGATGCCAAGGGCATCAAAGCACTGATAAAGAAAAAGGAAGAAGATATTGCTGCACTTAGGAAGCAATTGAAGCTGCCTGTCACCTTGCACCCACAAGCTACAAAACTTGCATAAGAAAAGGCAGAAGAAGACATGATGGATTTGCTAATAAAGATGAATCAAAGGCTAACTGAAACAGAGCAAGAATTGGAGAAAGCATTGCAAGCCAAGCAGGGAGAGTCAACCTCCCAGCCACTGGAAACAGCTCCAAAAGTTACCACTGCTCCCCCAAAGTCACAACAGCAACTCCTCCCACTGTCCCAGCGTCAACAACAGGTACATCAGCCACAGATGCTTCAGCGGCAGCAGCAACAATAGGACCAGATACCAGCATGAGCATGGAAGAAATGATGAAAGCAGTAAAAAAGCTAGAAGTCCAAATGTAAGATCTTAAAGAAGCCAAAGAAAGGTTGGCCAAACTAGATGTAAGCTATGACAAATCTAAGATAATGGTGGCAGAGAAAACCAAAGAGGTAAAGGCCTTAGAGAATAAGGTGAAATCCTTGGAGATAGATCTCACCCTTCATAAGCCTTTAGCAGAAATTAAAACAATTTTGTGGACCAAAATTGGCCAGCCTACCACTGATCAATGGCAATCAATTCAGACGATCCATGAACAAACTAAATTGATAGAAAAAGCCCAAGTAGAGATTCAAAAGGCCAGAGCATCATTGGGAAACATGGCCGAGCATGCCAATAGACTAATTCATTTTTTGAACACTCACACCAGGGAACAACTAGCAGCTTTGGAGATCAGGGACAGAACATGCATTATTTTGACAGTGAAAAAGGTGCTAACCATGAGGAATTTTATAGATAATCTGGAAAGAAAGTGCCAAGAAATGCAGATGGAAATAAATGCCTTTACAGAGAAGTTTACAGTCTTGCAGCAGAAGGGTCTACCCAGTTTGTTAACCAACAATCAAAGACTGTTGACACATGAACAATATGCTCACAGGGTAAATAAATATGATGCCAATTAGATCACAGCATCATCAAGCACTTCAGAAAACATAGGACCTCTCTCTGGACAGAGCTTATATGACAAGTTGGAAAATCTGTTCTATATTGAACATGAAATAAATCATCTTTTTGAAGTCCATCCCAACTTCTATAGGTATACTGAAGCTGATGAAACATTAATAAAAATACAAAGACACCAGTTGCCAACAGACCAATGGTGGTAGAGCATGTTGGAGGTCTTACCAAGGTAGTTCCAATTTTTCTTTATCATCTGCATTTAATCCAATGGCAAAACACATGGCACATATCATGAAGGTGAAGACAACAGAGAAAGGGAGTCAAGCTGGGAGTATAACGCATTAAAGCGAAATCAAGCACAGATGAAAGAGTCGGGACAACAACGCAGGAACGCACAATAAAGGGACAGCTACCAGCCGACTTACTCAGTTCAAAAAGTCAAATATCTCTGACCAACTGAACAGCCAGCACACCAACATTTACTTCTGCATCCATTTCTCTCATTTACTTCTCCTGTAAAGTAGATGAATGAAGTTAGTGCGGGATATTTTTTCCATAGGATATTTTGTAACTCCTTTTTGTATAAATACCTGCCCGTGAGATATATTTAGGGTTGGTGATATCTCTTCTGGACTGCGCTGCAACTCTGAGGATATTTTAATACAAAGGCTGTTGAAGTTCACTATTGCTGCACCGTCTGAATGTGAATTTGAGGTTCTGGGTCCTGCTATAGAATTCTTGTGTTTTTCTATGGATCAATAAGTTATTATAACCTGTGTTTTATATTCTTTGTGTTTGCAAAATTCATATGTGTTTCATAATCTTAGTAATGGAGAAAAAGAATAGCCTAGGATTTGTTTAAATACACTCTGTGTTCAATCTCTATTATTACTTATGTTTTCTTCAGAGTTAGCATAAACAAGAATTCTTAGCTACTCCTGTTTCCACTAATTCTTTCACTTTGAATATTAATAAGGAATTCTTCACTTCTCCTTGATAATACTCATGCATTTTCCCTTTGCCAACATGATGACGGATTCTTAACTGCCCTTCACCCACTGGCTTTCATTCCATCTATTTCCAGATCATAAGATTTCTCCAAGATTGATTACCTTGCTCTGTAGTATCACCTTTGGTCAAAGAAATCATATTAAGCAGTTCACCCTCATAGACTCCATTAGTCCAATGGAATAAACTGTTCATACTTGCATCCTAGTTCTGTTCAAGATCACCATCCAACAAACTCAAAACAAAACCCTGTACATCATAACTAGCCTAAAATACTTCAAACAAAGCTAAATTATAAAGAGAGAGCCCTCTCTGGATGCAGATTGGCTAGAAACTTCATCTAAAAGATTGGTTAGTGGTTACCTCGGCCGTATTCCCTTTTCTCACAAGTTTTGGGGAACAACCTGAGTGATAACACGGTGAAATTTTTCTTTGATTAAAAAAAAAATATGATTTTGATATAGGCCAAGTTTAATGGTGTTGTACCACCTCGTTATTTTACAAATAAATAGAATTTGAGCATAAGAGTCACAAGATTTTGAAATTAATGTTTCATTTAAAGTATTCAGGGTAGTGAATTATGGATAAAGGAGAGCAAGAATAAACTATACTTGGATATCAATAGAGGATTGTTGGCCATTGTTGGGCATGGAATTATGATTGAATCATATTAAGTATTATTTAGTGTTTCTTAACTAGGTTGGAGGATACATGAAGCCTTGATTTGTGTTTTGCAATGCAAGTATGATCAATTTGAACAACATTGTAAAAGTGTATTACTAACTCAGTTTCTACTGCAATTATTCTAGTCATAGTACAAAGACAAATTGATCAAAAGAACAAAGAATATCTCACTCATGTTGCTATTCTTATGTAGGGTTATTAGTATATTAATATTTTTAGGATAATCAAGATTTAGTATGCCATGAAAAAAATAGAGGTGTATAACGAGAGCTTGGGTGGGTCCATAACACACAAGTTTCAACAAAAAAAACTTGTACATTTTGTTGTTCTATATACTTTGTTTAGGTGATATTTATAAATGTTACATATTGATGCATGATTACATGAAAGGTTTGAATCCAACACAACAAACCAATTCTAAAACGTGATCAATTTGAGATAAAATAAATATATGAATCATTGAATCACATATACAGAAAACATACTCTCAAATTGTATAATAAACTTCAACTCCAATGCAAAATGAATTTTGAATTAAAAGACAAATTTGAACCATTGAATATTTTCCATAGAGAACTCTCCATGATTAGTATTTATCATTATGACTACTTATGTGAGTAATAGATGTGTTTCATAATTAATTTTTAATGGTTACCAGTTCTAATTTAATGTTATAATGAATGCTTTTAATGATGGGATAATGAGCTATGAGGGTTAGCTCAATTGGTTGAGGTCTCGTTACTAAAGCACCTTTCCATTGGGAGGTCGCAGGTTCAATTCTCCTCGATGCCCTTGGGGTTAGGCTTTTATTAGTTTAGCAAGGGGTCCCTGCAAGTGGATCTACCCTGAGTTTTCTTAGAGAACTGGGGGGAAATGAAGGGATAATGCAATAATTCATAATGTGTATGAACAAATACTTTCATTGTTACTATTAAATGGTTGGTGAAATTTGATCATGAAAATATCATGATTTTTCTTCCATAACAATTAGTAGCATCATTTTTTCAGCATAAGGTTCATTGGGTTAGCAAATATAAAAATGTGTAGAATCATTCAATAAACTCTTAAAATTGCTTTTAATGATTTCATGTTTAAGGCAATATTGAATATCCAAATTAACAATTGATTTAATTTTAATTGAGTACATACTTATCGCAATGCTTACCAATGATTTATCAAAGTGGTACAATGGGTAACTAATTATAATTTTCGTTTCTAAGGAAAAATCGTAACTTCATATTGAAGAAGAAAAAATTTACATTAGTTGTGTGTAAGCACTAATTAAAAAGAGGCTCTATTACAGAGTCTAGTAGAGAGAAGCACTAGCCAATGTTACTCGAATGTATCAACTATGTATCCTATATTAACTCCAAATGGAACAAAACCTTACATAAAAAGGGTAGCATTTTCATAATGGTGAAATTTATTTTATAGTAAAATTGTCTTCTCAAAACTCTTGTATTTCAACAAGTCTCGTCAAATAAGATATATATAACATAAATAGGTAGTAAAACAAGAGAATGGAATCAAAGGGACAAATGTACTATGATGTCTTTATCCTCCCTTTATTCCTCCCAAATTGGGATCATATAAAATACAATGCACAATTCTTCAAACAAGTGTAAAGGTAGCATAATTTCAATTAGGTAATCAAAATATAAATAACTGGCACAACCACATTTACACATTAATATAGTCTATATATGTCGATTTCCATATAAAAGGTGGAGAATATCGATGATTGGCGTACATAAACAACATTTACTAATGTGTAAATGTGGCTGTGCTAGTTGACAGCTAATGTGTGTGGGGTGGATTTCATGACCATGGTTGAAGAGGGTTAATGAGGTTGACGATGGTTGAATAACACTGAACAAGTTTGAACATGGTCAACCATTAATGTAACAATGTATTATTGTTACTTCGATCTAAAAATGTTACATTAATGTTGACCATTGTTACATTATTGCTACATCAATAGTGACCATGGTTGACCATTGCCAACCATCGCTGATAATGGTTAATGTTACAAAAATGGATGCACTAATGGTTGAAGTGGGTTGAAATGGTTTACCATGGTTAACAAGTTTGATTATGGTTGAAGAGGGTCAACAATTGTTTGTCAAGGCAAACCATGGTTGACCTTAGTTGACCATTATTGATAGTGATCACCATGGTTGATCAAGGACTAAGACGAAATATTATGGACCTTGGTTTACCATTGTCGACCATGATTGACTTTGGTCAACCATAGTTGACCAGGGTTGATCTCACATTAATGTTACAAAAATGGTCACATTAATAGTTGAAGTGGATTGATGGGGTTGACCATGGTTGAAGAGGGTTGACCATTGTTGGTCAAGGTAGACCATGGTTGACCTTAGTGGAACATGATTTACAATGATTACCATGATTTACCTTAGTTGAAGATGATTGACAATGATTACCATGGTTGAACTCAGTTGACCATAATTGATAATGATTACCATGGTTGGGGTCGTCGACCATGACTTACAATGATTACCATGGTTAACTAGGGAGGAGAAGATCATGGTTGATTGAGGATGAGGATTTTTTACTGTGGATTAACATTATTAACTAAGTTTTATCATGGTCAACCATAAATATAACAATGTATTTTTGTTACATTAGTTTAACAATGTAACATTAATGTTGTCAATTGTTATATTGTTACATTAATGTTGACCATGGTTGATGTTACGCTAATGTTACAAAAATGGTTTCATTACGAGTTGAAGAGGGTTGACCATTATTGATTAACGTGGCCCATGGTTGATGGAGGTACAATGGTCAACCTCATTAACCCATGGTGAATTGAGGTTGACCTTGGTCGATTATGGTTGGTTATGATTTTCATGGTTGATGAAGGATAAAGAGGAAGGATTATAGTTGAATTTGGTTCATTATGGTTGGTATGGATGATGTTGGTTTCCCATGGTTGACCTTAACTGACCATTATCAACCATGGTTGACCTTAACTGGCCATTTTCAATCATGGTTGACCATTTACTATGATAGATTATGATTAACAATAGTTGACCATGGTTGTCCATGTTTGATGGTGGTTGATGATGGTTGACCATGGTTAACTATGATTGGGCATGATGACCATGGTTTGACATATTTGGCCATAGTTGACCATACTTTTCTATGATTAATTATGGTTTCCCTTGTTGACAATGGTTGACCATATTCAACTAGAGAGACCTTGGTTAACCATGTTCAATCATTCTAAACATGCTTGGCCATTAGGAGTGGGTAGATCATGGGTTGTTCTAGGTTGATTATAGTTGATAATGGTTAACCAACGATTACCATGGTTGAATATGAGTAACTAAGGTTGTGTATGGCTGAACATGGGTGATAAAGAGTGAGAATGTTTAACCATGTATGACCAAGGTTGAGTTTGTTTAACCATGTTTGACCATAGTTGAGCTAGTGAAACATGGTTGAATATGGTCAACATATGGTTGAATGTGGATGTACATGGTTTATCAATATTGTTAATGTTTCGTATAGATGACTATGGTGAACCATGGTTGACCATGATTCACATGTTAACTATGGTTGATCGTGTTCAACCATGTTGCCCATGGGTGACCACGATTAACCATGTTGACATGGACACCATTATTAAAATTGGATTTGACCATGTTTGGCCTTAATTGACCATGGTTTCAGAAGTTTTCTATGGTGTATGATGGTTGATTATTGTTAACTAAGGTAGATTATAGTTGACTATGGTAGACTATGCTTAACTATGGTTAACTATGATCAACATATGGTTGAGTAAGGTTGATTAAGGTTTATCGGTGTTGAATAAGCATGACCATGCTTGATGATAGTTGAAGACGGTCAACCATGGTTGATAACGGTTGATGGTTGACCATGGCTGACAAGGTTGATGACAATTGACCAAGGTTGATGACAATTGAGGATTGGCCATGGTTGACCAAGGGTTGATGACAATTGACCATACATAAACATGGTTGGCCATTGGTGATAAGGATTGACAATGAACAATTATGGTTGATTATGGTTGACCAATAATGATCATGTTAACCATGATTTACCATTGTTGAATTGGTTGACTATGGTCGAACTTTTGTTTGTGTTTTAACCATGGTTAGCTTGTTCGACCATTGATAAGCTCATAAGAGCATTGTTAAATATGGACTATTATGGTAGCCATGGTTGATTATTTTGACCATGGTTGAAAATTGTTGAGTTGTTTCAAGCATGGTGTAACATGGTTGACTAATTTTGAGTAGGTTGATTGTGTAAAAATATGGTTGACCATGTTTTATATGTTGGATATGTCAAATATATTTGATTGTGTTGAATGTGATGACTATAGCTAATTATGTTGACTATGCGATGATGTTGAATATGGTCAATCATGTCACAGTGGTTGACCATTTGACCATGATTAACCATTATAACATTGAGAATTTATTTCCATGTTTAACCATGTTGACTACGATTGACCACGTTTGAACATGTTTGAAAATCAGTACTATGTTAATGTATATAAACCATGGTTAACCCATAGTAAAATGCATATGTCATATGTTGTTTGGCCCATTTTGTTGATATTTATTTTTGGTCACATTGAAATAATGTTTATTATTGACCACATTGTGACAATGTTGATTATTCAAAAGATTCTAACGTTATTTGTCACATTATTATTTGTTTGTTGTTTGTTGTTTGTCACATTATGAAATCATTTATTGTTTATAACATTATGACGTTGTGACATCGTAACATCGTAAATTGTGACATTGTGACATCGTAAGATCGTAACATTTGGTGTTGTCACATTGTAACATTGTAACATTGTGATGTTAATAGTTGTTTGTCACATTGTTATGGCATTTAATCTTTGTCACATTATGATGATGGATATTATTCATCACATGGCATTGACATTTGTTGTTTGTCACATTGCAATGGTATTTTTTGTTCATCACATTGCAATGGAATTTAATATTCGTTACATTGTGATGACATTTATTAGTCATCGCATTGCAATATCATTTGTTGTTCATCACAATGCAAACAAATTTAACTCTGTTGGTGGAGATTGAACTCCATGGTAGAGACTGAACTCTATTCTCCTCAAAAAATCAATTCTCACTAGTGAGTGCCCACCCAGGGTAAATCAATATCAACTGTAACAGCCATGGTGGAAATTCCATGTAATAAAAGTTAATAAAGGAAAAAACAATAACCATGGTTTATGGGACACTTATTCTAGGTTGAATGTTGGGCAAGACATCCTAGCATAGGTTGTCATTTGGTTATTAATGGTTAAGGAAATTGGCAAAGGCAATGGCTAAGGCTTTGGAAAGGAAAAATGGCATTTTGGCACATTTATTAATGAAAATAATGGAAATTAGGAGAAAAGGGAGGCGAAAGGTCACAGGTTGCATGTGAGGAGGAAAATGAAAGAAAATAATGGAAAATGAAAAAAAAAAGAGGCCTCATTGATAAAAAGGCTTCTGAGGATCAGTTGGTAACCTTTTGTCAATTCAGTTTTGGAGCTCTCTCAATATTCTCTCTCTCTCTCTCATACTCTTGGATACTTAGATTTTTCTTGGAGCATTCTTGGAGAGTGTGGCATACTTAGATTTTTGGAGCAAGAAGGCAAAGGAAGAGCAAGAAAGTGCAAGAGGACATTGGGATCAGCGGCTACAATGGATTTTGCTTCCAGGTACCAAGTTGCATGTATGTTTCCCTCACTAGTTTTGGCATGCTTGGCATATGCATGTGGTTTTTTGGTTGTGATCTGTCATTGGCATGGAGGATGGTTGGGATTGATAGTGGATTGCCTAGCCTTTCCATTTCCTGGATAGCCATGGTGATTGTGGATGTGTTTTCCTTATTTTTTTTTTGGTTGGTTCTCATGTTTCCTTAGCTTGGGTTGAGTTATTAGTCCTAGAAGCCTTGGTTGGACAAATTCTCTAGAAACCCTTAGTCTAGTCCTAGAATCCCTGGTTGGACAAATGCTCTGGAAGCCAGATAAAATTTGTGGTTTGAGTTACTAGTCCTGGAAGCCTTGGTTGGAAAAACACTCTAGAAGCTCTAGAAGGCTTGGATAGAGAGCAATTTGATGATGGTTTTGTGATGTTCGAATGTGAGGTGGAATCACTGTTTGATGGGTGGAGGTGGATGGCCTATGGAAGCCCTAAATGTTTTATGATTGATGTGTTCTATGCGATTGTTTGGTCAATTTAGTGTGATCTAAATTCCTATTTAAAATGTCAACCTGGGGTTCGTAAACTGACGAAGTGAAGTGTACTATATGTACTAGATAACCATTTCCTTAGGCTTTTGTAGTTTTAAGCTTTTGTCGTTTGTTTTTGGATTTATTTTTCCTTAATGTGTGATGGTGAGAATGAAAGTGAAGTATGGAGTGTAGACGGTGATGGTTTCTAAACTTGAAAGTGCTCAAAAGAAAGCTTTACAATAACTAAAATGAAATCAATTCTTAAGAGAAAAAAAATGCATCAAATGGTGAACTAATGACAATGGCCCAGTATCTTTGCTGCTGAAAATGAAAAGAAAGCAAAAACTTGAAAAACAACTCAAACTTAAAGCAAAGCAACTAATTCACACTACTTTAACTTTTCAGATCCTTGGCCCTTCGGCTCAATCTACCTGGTGGGAAGTAATCATAAACAAGTTAAGCAATATGATATCTAACTGTTCAAGAAAGTAAATTGCATAAAAGAAACTAATCACACTACTTGAATTTTTCAAATCCTTTACCCTTCAGCTCAATCTACCTTGGGGAAGTAATCATGAACATGTCAAGCAATATGATAACTAAACGTAAATTGCAGAAAAGAAACTAATCACACTACTTAAACTCTTCTAGTCCTTTACCATTCAGCTCAATCTACTTTATGGAAAGAAACCATGAGTAAGCAATATGACAACTAAATCACACTACAGTTAGTAATATTCTGATTTCCTGTGGATATAGTCATTTGACCATAGAAAGAAATCATAAATTGATGAGCAGTATGATATCTAAGTAGCAGAAAAATAAACAAGCAAACCACAACTTGAAAAGGACAATGCTGAATTTAAACTTAAAAAAAAATGAATGTTAGCAGGAAGGACAAGATGATCTCATATGCCAAAAGTTATCAAAAAGATTGAAAAATTACCCGGGCTACCTAAGAAAACCTGTAGAAAAGCATTGATCAATTTACAGCTCTAAGAAAACAAAGGTGAAGATATGAACAACAGAAACATAAAACAACATATTATGTACAAGCTAATGATAAAAACAAAAACATAATGAAACTAAACAAACACTTTACAAGGCTTCAGCGTGCAGGGGCCCTCTGCCACTTCAGCCAATCAAATAATCACACGGCTATCTTTAGAAAAGTCTTCTCATGTATTAAAACAACAGCATATAAAACAGTGGGGTGATAAGATAACTAGTAGCGCGGAAATTACATAAACAGTTCAAGGTTCATACATATCAAAAAGCTTTTTTCATAACGTTCAATGACGTGTTATTTATAATGCAAAAATACTACAGCTAACTAACAACTTCTACGCTATTAACTGCGTTGCCATAGACACGTAGATCTCTTCAGCCGAGATCTAGTGTAACTGTCGTCGTGTTTCTTAAATCTTCAGAGTGGTTGGTTGTTAGATTCATGTTTTAGGAACGATCTCCAGGTGTGTTGGTGCCTTCGTGAGCTGAGAACTATGCCACGTATCATTCACGTGCCCAAAACAGTGATGTGCCACCGCTGAACTCTTTAGCTGGCCTTGTCTTTGACTTTGGTTGACCGCGGCTTCTCATGGATGATAAGGCCGATTTGAAGGGACACATTCCATGTCGCCGCCACCTGGAGCTTGCCCATGTAGCTCATTTCTTCAGAGGACACCTGGATCACAGCTTTTAAAAAAATAGCTGCGGAATCCTGTGCTGGCTGCGGAAACTGACAAGTTTCCGCAGCTGCATGAACAAAAAAACTAAACCAAACAACAGTCATAAGTATAGTCAGAAAACCATATGAACAGTCCTTTTTAGACTATAATGCAATGATTTAACCACTGAATGAATGAAGTGAGTGGAGAATGAGGGCTAAGAGGGTGTATAGGAAGGTGCAAGGTTGAGGCTCAACATACCCCCACTGTGAAGTTGTTGCATGTCCTCATGCAACCAAAATTGAGTTATTTCCCCTTAATCCATATGCTCTGAGGCTTCTGCAAGGATATCTAGTCCTCTTTTCTTCTTCTCTGATGCCATCATCATCATCATCCTTGGATTTCTAACCGAACATTTGAACTTGAGGTTAATTAATGCTCTGCTTAACCTTTTGCATTTCTTCTTCAGTCTTCTGTTTTTCTTCTGCCACAGTCCTAAATGAAGCATGGTATTATCATGGACCATCTTGTCTACCTTGCCCTGCTCTTTAAGTGCTTCATTTTCTTGTATTATGTGTCTATTTAGGACTTCTAGCTCAAATACTTCTTGTTTCAGAGACTGAACTTGTGCATCAAGTGGCAGAGGGGTACTTGGTCCTGCAGTTGATTGTTCTAAGGATTCCAGGTAATTGTATACCTCTTGCTGATTAGGATCTATCTCAGGTGACTTCCTCTGTCTAAACTCAAAATTTGGTGGAGGCGGACTGCTCTCTCTTTCTGGCTGAAAAGGACTTTCCTCACGTGGAGGACTTGATTCGAGGTTTGGCTGTTCTGGAGATTTCTCAAGTACTTCTTCACTTAAATCAATAAAGTGGGACTGATCTCCCTTGGTTTTCTTCCATTTTCTTTTTAGCCGAGAGCTCCTTCTCAAGGATGAACTCATACTTGTCTTTTCTGCACTTTGTTTTCCTTTCTGCTGTTTCTTGGCCATGGCAATAGCTTTAAGATCTACTAGCCTTTCTGACAGAGGCTGGTAATCCTCTTCTAAGGATTTCTCAGGGGATGGAGAGACCTCTTGAGTGGTTATTTTTCCCTTTTCTTTCTTTTGTTTCTTATTCTTGGGCTGGTTTTCTTCCTCTTTTTGGACAGTTTCTTCAATTTGTTTTGTAGGGGAATCTTGAGCTGTAACATTTTTCTCCCTCCTCCTACTTTTCCTTGGGATTTTTGGTGGACTACTTCCAGAGGCCTCAGATGGCTCTTGGAAGTAGTTTCTTGTTAAAAATTGTTCCCAAGTATCCTTAGTTTTGTTTAACTAATTGTCAATCAGAATTCTTATGAGTCCATGATGGTAAAGATGTGGTTCAATGTTACCTACATGCTTTTGAACCGTAACACTCATCTTCTTCAAACTTGCTAGCAGAAAATGCGGCAAATTAAGAATGTGACCATCTATAAAATTCATCATTAACCTGACATGATACATGTACATAGAGCCAAAACAACCCTCACATGTGATAAATTTCTGTATGACCAACAATAGACCAGACCATTCTTCTTTTAATACATGCACAGGGATGCCTCTGGTGAATACAGTGGTATCCATACCTTGATTTCGTAGCATGGTTCTCCAAATTTGATCATCCACACTTCTATTTTTGAACCACCTTTCTCCTTCTTGAGGTTGGCCCGTAGCTGCTGCTATTGTGGCCTTGGTCACTGCAAACTTTAAGTCTCCAACCTCCACTGTTTGTCCATTAAAGGACCTTGCAAAAGTTTTAGTCACTTCCTTGTTATACCCCTTGAATTTCTGAATAAATCGGAGCCATTTGGCTTTCTTCAATAACTCCTTAACTTGGGGATAACCCTCCAAGTATTTTGATCCTTCCGGCTCGGCTCTCAGCAATTTTCCCATCCTCGGCTTTAAATTCACTGAGAGTTCTTCTGTGTATGAGGGTTAAGGAAGAATGGCTCTGTTACAGGGTTTTTAGGAGAGACTGTAGTGACTGCAGTCGGAAATAGAGAAATGCCTGAATCACAGGAAGAACAGTGGGTGAGCAGTGGTGACTGTGACCGAGTTCATAAAATGAAACATGAGTGTATGCGGGGATTATGATATGAGTGGAGTAACGGCAGGATTCTCCCGAGTCAGATGACTATGTGTGAGATTTACACGTCTCAACAGACGGCTACGGAAATTATGGCTGGGAAGAGCCGTAATACAATAGGTCACGTCTTAGGAGTACGGGTAATAAATAGAAGTGTAGTCATTTTTGAGTTTGAACTCGGAGTAATCATAAGACCGTTAGGAAAAATGAATGCGAGGTGTATGGAATGGTATTGTGGAATAAGAAGGTGTGGGTGAATTATTAAATCATTGCACATAGAAAGACCAGTATGGGTTAAATAACTATACATAATGATGACTTAGTGTTTTGTTTTGATAGAGATTTTTTGATCATACCTTTGGACACTTGTCATTCTTTGCTCAAGGTTTCTAAACCAGTTGCTCTTTTTTGATATTTTGAAGATGCCCCATGTCTTTAGCTCACGTACACCTGCATTTCATGATTTTGGCACTAACAGTTGATTGTATTTTGAAAACAGAGTGATGCTGGCTGCGGAAATCGTTTCTAACTGCGGAAACAGGCTCCAGCTGCGGAAACGGTGGCCAGCTGCGGAAACTGAAACAACACCCCCCTGATCTGCACAAAGATAGTTTAGAGGAAAACAACTGAATGAAAATAGTCTTGAAGGGGGACTTTTATTGATGAAATGGAATGGAATGAAAATGGAGTGAAAATGGAGTGAGAATGATGATAAGAATGAAATGGAGGTGGAATGGAATAGAATGAATGAGTGAGATGAAGTGAAGATGGAAAGAACATGAGAGGAGATTTTTTTTGGAAAATATAGAGTGTCAGGTGTCCCTGATTTTCACTCCATATTTTCTGTATAAGACTGCCAATCGCCATGATTAGTTTTTTCAGGCTTAAACAATTTTTTTTTTCTTTTTTTCTTTTTTTTTTTTCCTTTTTTTTTTTTTCCCTTAAAAAAAAAAAAAAAAAAAAAAAAAAAAAAAAAAACTACAAGAAACCAAAGATAGGCTGATGGGGAGAAAGGATTCTTCTCCACCAGCCTTATTGCAGAATTCTCTTGGAATATTTTAACAAACTCTCTCTGAAAGTGCTTAATGATAAACTTTTCAATCGGTGGCCATTCACAATAAGAGGAGTCTGAAATTCACAATGGTCTTGATTCTTACTGCTCCATTGTCAAAGACTTTATCAATCTCATATGGCCCAAGCCAATGAGTTTGAAATTTTCCTTTGAAGTCTTTAAACTTGGAATCAAACAGTAAAGCCAATCTCCCTCTTGAAACTTTCTCTCTTTAATATATCTATCATGCCACTTAGCTCTTTGGTGTTGAACTAGATCAGTTCTTAGAATTGCATCTTGTCTGATCTCATCTAGCTCATTCAACTGCTCCATTCTATGCTTTTGGGCTTCTGATAGATTCATCCCCAACTGGACTTCCATCTTGAAGGTCTTGACTTGAAACTCAATGGGGAGCAGAACTTCTTTCCCATAAACAAGTTCATAGGGAGAATGCCCTGTTGTGTTCCTCTA
>APFE031735167.1:38027-81074 GCA_000404065.3 Pinus taeda | reverse complement strand
ATGGTGAGAATGAAAGTGAAGTATGGAGTGTAGATGGTGATGGTTTCTAAAACTTGAAAGTGCTCAAAAGAAAGCTTTAAAATAACTAAAATGAAATCAATTCTTAAGAGAAAACAAATGCATCAAATAGTGAACTAATGACAATGGCCCAGTATCCTTGCTGCTGAAATGAAAAGGAAGTAAAGACTAAAAACAAATCAAACTTAAAGCAAAGCAACTAATTCACACTACTTTAACTTTTCAGATCCTTTACCCTTTGGCTCAATCTACCTTGCGGGAAGTAATCATGAGCAAGTCAAGCAACATGATATCTAAATGGCAAAAAAAAGTAAATTGCATAAAAGAAACTAATCGCACTACTTGAATTCTTCAAATCCTTTACCCTTCAGCTCAATCTACCTTGGGGAATTAATCATGAACATGTCAAGCAATATGATATCTAAATGACAAGAAAGTAAATTGCATAAAAGAAACTAATCACACTACTTGAACTCTTCTAGTCCTTTACCATTCAGCTCAATATACCTTGTGGAAAGCAACCATGAGTAAGCAATATGATAACTAAATCACACTACGGTTAGTAATATTCTGATTTCTTGCTAATATAGTCGCTTGACCATAGAAAGAAACCATAAATTGATGAGCAGTATGATATCTAAATAGCAGAAAAAGAAATAAACAATTCACAACTTAAAAAGGACAATAATGAATTTAAACTTTAGAAAATGAAAGCTAGTAGGAAGGACAAGATGATCTCATATGCCAAAAGTTATCAAAAAGATGAAAAATTGCCCGGGCTGCCTAAGAAAACCTGCAGAAAAGCACTGATCAGTTTACAGCTCTAAGAAAACAAAGGTGAAGATATGAACAGCAGAAACATAAAACAGTATATTATGTACAAACTAATAAGAAAAACAAAAACATAATAAAGCTAAATAAAAACTTTACAAGGCTTCAACATGCAGGGGCCCTCTGCCACTTCAGCTAATCAACAAATAATCATACGACTGAACTCAGAAAAGTCTTCTCATGTATTAAAACAGCAGCATATAAAACAGTGGGGTGATAAGATAACCAGAAGTGCGGAATTACATAAACAGTTCAGGATTCATACATATCAAAAAGCTTCTTCACAGCGTTCAATGACGCGTTATTTATAATGCCAAAATACTAAAGCTAAATAACAACTTCGACGCTATCAACTGCGTTACTAAAGACACGTAGATCTCTTCAGCCGAGATCTAGTGTAACTGTCATCATGTTTCTTAAATCTTCGGAGTGGTTGGCTGTTAGATTCATGTTTCAGGAATGATCTCCAGGTGTGCTGGTGCTTTCGTGAGCTGAGGACTATGCCACGTATCATTCACGTGCCCAAAATAGTGACGTGCCACCGCTGAACTCTTTGGCTGGCCTTGTCTTTGACTTTGGTTGACCGCGGCCTCTCATGGATGATTTGGCCGATTTGAAGGGACATGTTCCATGTATCCGCCACCTGGAGCTTGCCCATGTAGGTCGTTTCTTCAGAGGACACCTGGAGCACAACTATTAACAAAATAGCTGCGGAATGCTGGGCTGGCTGCGGAAACCTGTGCTGGCTGCGGAAACTGACAAGTTTCCGCAGCTGCATGAACAAAAAAACTAAACCAAACAACAGTCATAAGTATAGTCAGAAAACCATATAAACAGTCCTTTTTAGACTATAATGCAATGATTTAACAACTGGGTGAATGAAGTGAGTGGAGAAAGAAGGCTAAGAGGGTGTATAGGAAGGTGCAGGTTTGAGGCTCAACAACGATCCCACATTCATGCTTGGAATATGACATGGGGGTGAATGACTGAAGAGAGATTTGGCTCACCCATTCCATGGTCGGGTGGAACGTGGAAATCCCATCCTAGGTTTGGATTTTGCATCATCAATATGAGATTATTTCTCCTTGTATTTCTATTAGTATTATATTGGTTATATGCGGTTTATATGGATGTGATTTCATTGGTATCTTTTTTTTCTATTGTGATGGTTATATAGATGTTTTATGACAGTATCTATGTATGGTTCTCAACATGTTTTTATTGGTAAATGAATGAACAATGTATCTATGAACTAATGGATGAAATGGTAGTTGATGTGTTGAGGCATCAATGTTTCTTAGCAATTCTGAGCTAAGTATGAGACCCCTATGCTCAGATCTGTTATTTAGACTTGTAGATTAACTATTCGTGATATGTTTGATGAAATGCCTGTCATGTCTAGTAGGGGTCCAATCAAGGTCTTGATCGAGTAATTGAAAGTGTATGGTCATTTCTCTATTATTTTATTATTTTGAAGATGTCATTCAAATCTAGGCAGTGACCAGGGCTCTGGGCCTAAAAAAGTGGCTCAAATCCCAGGAATGTTGGCATAGCACTATGAAAAATAGTCCCTGGATGCTGGCTTGCAGGCATGTGAGAGCATCCAGAGGTTCTTGGATGTTGGCATGCCCGTAGCATGAGAGCGTCCAGAGTTCAAGTGGTCCAAAATCTCAGTGGGACCTAGGGGCTGGTTGGCAAAAAGGTTGGATTGGTTCCTGAGGATCCTAATGCCGATGTTGAATGTCTGTATGGTGTGTTTCCATCAGTTCCACTTCCTTAACATGACTTAGGAGGTCAAATCATATCATAATGGCCTCTCGTCGCACGTTTACCTTGGCTAGCTAGTTGCTTGGATAGATGTGGGATGAGTGTGTTACAGAGTGGTATCAGAGGCATGCTTCACCCCTCAAATTAGATGGGTTGTGCGCTGGTCATGCATGCATGTCAATTGCATGTGTGTCTCTTACACTTGCATTCCATGTGCTTGTTGCATTTGCATGATGTTGATCATGGCTGTAGTGATATCTTCATGTGGAAGTTGATGTTGTTATTGTGGAGTGCATCATCATGAATGTATGATTGGTTACATGTTGTTATATGTCTCTTACATGTATCATTTTGTATGCTTGGTTATATTCTCGTATGTATGGTTACATTCTTGTATGCTTGGTTACATGTATCATTCTTGTAGGTTTGGTTACAAGTATTATTCATTTATGCTTTATTACATGTGTTTATGCATGTGTGTGGTTAGCTACTCATTTCTTATGCATGTTAATGTTTTCATGTGGTCGAGTGTATGGTGATTGAATGGATCTCGTCATGCATGAGGTCATGGTATGCATTGATGACTAGATGCTAGCTAGAATGATGGTTACATGGTTATATGATTAAGTCTTATGTTTTTATATGTTGTCATGATTATGTTATACATGTATCACACTAATTTTTTATCTTGTAGACAAGGTATCCACCCTGAGCTATACTAAGGTACGTTGGTTTATTGTGATTTGGTTTAGCTAACAAGATATAACTTGCAAGAAGAAATATCAAATGGCTAGCAAGATGGTAGACTACAAAGACTCTCCCTATGAATCAGATGAGTAGTATGGTGTTGGGAATTATTATAATTTGGTATATATACTGAGAAGCTTAAAGGAAGAATTAAGGATTTGTAAGGCAGATAATGACATAAACATACAGGCATAGGAGAAACTAGCAAAGGTAAATGAAGTGATACTTCAGAGTTTGTCAGGTTTGCAGCGATAGGGATCACTTCAGATCAATCATGAGCAAGAGGACAAAACTAATGGGGCATATGGTATTATGTCGCATGGTAGTCATAGGTTAGATAGCGATGACACGGTCAGAGATGGCAGATTGTTGGACACTCCGGATAGGAGAAGGGATAGACATAGGTACCATTCTAGTTCTGGTTCTGACATGCATGATGATCGATATCATTATCATCTGTACATGAGGAGTGATAGGAGATACTTTCCAAATGAGTCTAAGAAAGTTAAGCCATCAACATTTGATGGAGAGATGAAGAAATCACAAGATGCAGAGGCATGGTTGCTTGGTATGAAGAAGTTCTTCAGGTTGCATTACTATTTAGATAACATGAAAGCCAAAGTAGCTACATTTAGTCTCAAAGGTAAAGCATTCATTTTGTGGGAAGATGTCAAGAATGCTAGAGGTATACAGGAGGAGGAATTGAGTTGGAATGAGTTTGAGAAGCTATTCAAAAGGAAGTACCTATTAGGGAGATACTTTGATGACAGAGCAAAGGAATTCTATGAAGTAAAGATGGGATCTATGACAGATGATGAGTACACTAGCAAGTTCTTGGAGCTACTAAGGAATGTGCCTTACCTTAACGAGGAGAAGACCAAGATTCAAAGATTCACTAGTGGGTTACCAATGACATTCAAAGACAAGATTGAGTTCGATGAGCCTACATCATTGGAGGAGGACATCTGAAAGCTAAAGCATTTCTATGAACAATTGAAGTGCATATATGAGACTAAGCCCGACTAGAAAGAAAACGCAAATAACAAAGGAAAATGGGACAAGAAGCGTGTAAGACCACAAGATTCAGGTAATAAGGAGAATGTTGCACCACCTAAGAGGTTTAGTGCATCTAATAGAGGACAGGGACATCGATCTGAGGAGAAGAACAAGGATGCAGGCTTGAAGCCTATAGAGTGTTGGACTTGTGGCAAAGATTATTGTAGGAGAGATTATCCACAGAATCAGGGTGGTAGGCCTTAGATATATAATGTGCAAGACGCATAGACTGTTGTGGATGTTGGTCGGAGCATTCCTCATATTTATGTAGCAATGGATAACACATAGGTGGACCATCAAGAATCTATCATTGAGATGGATGGTAAGCTTTGTGATCAAGTTTTATATTTTGATTGACCCTTTATCTAATTATAGATATGTGTTGTAGCAGCTACAACCACCCTCCAAAATTTTTCCTTCGCTTCGTTTTGGAGCCTACCTCCTCAAAATCATCACAGTTATCTTGCACTAATCAGGTGCTTGTGTTTATTTGATTTTACCTAATGTTTAACATCTTGTGTTCACTCACTCGTCTTGTCAATCAACCATAAGCACACCCAGTACTTAGTTCATATCCATTCGATTAGTCGTCGGAAAAAACTACACAAACCTGGAGGACAACTTGTCTTCCCCTTAGGAATTGTGCATAGCAGCCCAACAGTTTCCCTACACTTAGAAATTGCACAAAGCAGGCCAACCATCCTTGCTATGGAAATTACGTAGAGTGGATCAGCTGGCACTACTCTCCAGAAATGCACAGTGTCAACCAACTAGCACTACTCTCCATAATTGCGTAGAGTAGCCCCGGCCAGTTGCACTGCCCTCCAAAAATGCGCAGAACTAGCCCAGCTGCACTGGAATGCACAAAACATCCCATGTCAGTTGCACTATTCTTCGAAATTGAGTAGGACTGGCTAATTGCGCTGCTCCCTGAAAATGCGCAGAGCAACCTAGCATCATTGCTCTAGAAAATTGTGCAAAGTTGGCTAGCTATCCAGGGGCACTCAGTCCAAAAACAACGCAAAATTTTTCCCTCAATGGTTGTCTATCGCATGTGCTATTAGGTTTCCCAATTCCCTCGAGAATTGTGCAATCCTTCTTTGCATGTCGGGCAACTTTTCCTGAAAAGGCAAAAAGAAAAAAAAGTGAAAAATCATCCCTAGATTTTAGAGATCTATTTTTGGTAGCAAGAGTTACATGCAAGGCCATTTTTAGAAACTCCCCACTAAGTGTTGCTTTTTCCTAGATTTGTGGCAGGTGTGTCATAAACCCTAATTTCACCAAATCTATTTAAACAATGCCTCAGAGTTCATTCTTCACATTTGATATTGGAGCTCTGACGTTCCTAAGGCATCTAGGAACCTTCGACACAATTGGTGCAACGTTTTTGGGTAAGTTTTGTTTTTCATGCCTTTTACCGCTTTTTTTGTCACTTTTTAGTTTTCAGATTGTATGAGTGTTGTTTCCTTGGTTTTACTGAACAACCATTGGCATTTCAATGAATTTTATCTTGTAGAAGTGATGTTTCAATTTTTTCATTACCTTTCCTTAGTGTCGCATGCATAATAATGTTTCTGCACTCATAGTCGTTGTTTTGGTGACTCGCTTCTTGAGCTTCTTGGTTTTGTCATTTGATTGATTTCTACATTTTCTTGAATTGCATGCATGGATATTTCACTCATATCTGCACCAAATTCACACACACATTCATTCCTTCATGTTTTTAGGTTGTCATTGGGCAAATATGGGTTGTCTTGGCCCAGATATTCTCACTCCCAACATGCTCTATGCATTCCTGGCAGTCAAGGCTTTGTCTTCCCTACAAGAAGTGTACAGAGGCTGCCCACATTGTCTCCCAGTTGTGGTCTACGCAATCCTAGGAGACATTGCCCAGTCCTTCCCATTGGAACTGCGGAATGCACAGCTTCAGCGAACAACCCAGCCTGACTATTATGTGCATTGCGCAGTTTCAATCAGCAGTGAGCCTCACTGGGCTGCACATTACATAGTTCCAGCCAGCAATCAGCCTCAATGGCAGCTGGGACTGCACAATGCGTAGTTCCAACTAACAGTCTCCTAGTTTCCTAAAGTCAATGCTCCACAATCTTTCCTAACAGTCACCATCTTGTTGGTTGATTGTTTCTCGAGTTGCATGATGTTTTAGCTAACATTGTCTTGTCGTGAGTGTCTTCCATCTCCAGGTACCACAGGTTTTTGAGCAGCTTCTCAATAGTATAGGTATCATGGCCTCCAAGAGAGTTGGATCAAAAGACACAGTTGAAAGTAGTCTTGGGGATGTGGTTGAACAGGGGTCTATGAGCTTTCCTGTGTACACAGACACACACATGTTCATTAAGAAAGACATCAATATCACATGGAAAGACATCAATACCATTTTCTCAGGCGGCTTTGAGGAGAATCTGGAGGACCGACAAGTCTATGTGAACATTCCAAGGTTGCATGCAGGTTTCCTATGTTCCCATGCGTAGATGTGATCAACTGGATTGTCTCACACACTAATCTTGAGACAATGATACTGAGAGGTGTCAGTAGAGCAAGTCTTGCTTCCTCCAGGACAGAGGATTATCAACGTATATATCATTTTCCATTGCCAGTGAGTAGGATGGATGCACTGTTCTCCACTCCCAACAATAGCATGAATACAACAGACATCTTGAAGCATTAGGAAAGAGAGACAACAAAGTTTAGGATGACACCCAACCATATATATAGGATGAAGACACTCCAAAAGGCATACCAGTTCTTGGTCAGCATCGCATGGCGCTTGTATGGCCAAGGGAGTACAAACACCTTCCCACAGAGTTTGGTTTCTATGTTGGATCAGCTGGCAAGTGACAGAAAATCGTTCAACTGGTCTGACATGTTGGCTCTCCAGTTGAAAGTGCATGTATCTAATGCCCGGAGTCCGCCCAAGGATCAACAAGCAAGATTCTTCATGTCTGCCTACTTGCTCAATGAAATATGTGCTCGTCAATAGTTTGCTGGCATGGGTTGGGCATGGACACCTTCAAAGAGTGTTGTGAATGTATATTGCAAGTTGCTCTCAGATTGTAGCTACTGTGGAGTAATGTCTAGAATACCTGACCATTTCATCGCCCCCTATACATGATGATATTTGAACAAGATCTACCAAGCATGTCCTAGGTAGCAATGGAGGCGTTGCCAAACATTGTAGATTAGTACGCCTCACCCAAGGGCATGTTCATCAAGATGTAAAGTGTGGAGAAAGCTTTGCATGTGTTATCAAGGTTGCATACCACATCTCGACAAGGTTATCAGTTGGATTGCACAGGAAGAAGAAGGCACCATGGCCTACGCTTCCTATGCGAATTGGGTTGTACGTGATCGAGAGTTTGAAAGAAGCAGATGTCGAGGTTAAAGACTTCAAGAAGTTTAATTTCAACACTAAGAGTTTCAATCCATATCTTCCACATGGGTTATGCAGGGACCACTTTGTGAGAGTGTACTATTCTTGGATCCACGGGGCATGTCATTGGCTAGAGGAAGACCCATGGAGATATTGTTATAACTCCTCTAGGCTCAATGAATTGGTCATCATTGCAGTAGAATGGCTAGCAGCACTCAAGGCAACAGAACCACCTGGAGCATCAACCATAGCAGTAGCAAGCAACAAACTTGTGTAAGACAAAGGCAAGAGGAAGATTGCCGAAAGCATAAAGATGGAGCAATGCTACAAATTTAAGGAAGACCCACTTTTGGAAAACGTAGCATTGGAGATAGATACAAAGATGTGACAACGCGATAGGAGGATAGCGCAAAGAAAGAGGGATAAGCAAAGACTAGAAGATGCAGAAAGGAAGTTGTAGGAAGTCCAACAAAATCTTAAAGAAGAACAAGAGTTGCGCAGAAGAGAGAAGGAATCACATCATGAACATGAACAATAACATGAACAGGAACATGAGGAAGTGCAAGGCATATAGACAGTGCAAACTATGCCGATACAGGTAGAAGACTATCAACCAGCAGCAGATGAGGGACAGGGTGATTAGCTGCAGGAATAGGAATGTGCTCCGCAGGATAAACCGATAGTAGAACAGATGGACAAGGAAATGGAGCAGCCAGAATAGGATCAGGATACGGGCCTCATGCCAAAAGCAACCAAGGTCACTCCATAGGCTTCACCATCTCCAATAGCAGAGAAATTCGCGGGTGAACAAGGGGATACCATTCTCCTTGAGTACCATTCGGGAATAGAGGTGTACAACATAGCCTTTGATGAGTCATATCACATAGTTTTACAAGCACGTAGAGCGTACACCCCGGATGAGCATGCATCACCTGCTCACTTTGAAGAATGGGTGATTATGTCAGGTGCATGGAGACATTCTGCCACCTTCATCGATGCTACAAAGGCTTATGCTGAAGCCACGAGCTTGAGCGTTAAGTTCTTGATAGAAAAAATGAGGACATGGCTAAGGAGTTGAAAGTAGTCAGGTAGAGAGAGGAACAATTAACAGGATCTGCCATAGCAGAGATGAATAATGCCATACTTGGTGAAGTATCGGCTCTTGAATCAGTCATGTGGAGACTGTATGATAGGTTCGTCACCGTGCACAAGGTAGTTTTCCATCTACATGGTCATCAATAGTGTTACACCAAGATAGTGCAAACACTCACAGATATACATGTTGCAATTGATCATGTACAAACATGGAAAATGAGATACAGGGGAGCCCCACTTCACTTGCACAAGATGATGAAGCCAAAGGTAGAGTTGGACAAAGAACGCATCTAGAGTCTGATCCAGAACTATGAGTAACTCCCGCCGCTCATCACTAGTATTGAGGCTTCATATGCATGGTTGTATAGGAGTTTGGATTTCATGGTGAGAAAGTATGGTACCCCATCGATTGGTATGCTCATCGAGGCCAAAGAGAAAACCAAGTCAGAATGGAGCTTGGTGTGTACTTTGATTAGTTGATGATCACGACCACCATCGCAGATTTGCAAGTCAGCATAGATAACATGTGTATGTACATCAGTGGTCCAGCCTTGCCCAGGACTAAGCTGCGGATGTTACAGGATGAGTTGGACCAAGGTTCCAAATTAGTATACCCAGAAGCAATGGAGGCAAGAGTTCGTTTCCAGAAATACATCACCAAAGAGTACACGAACACCATTTTAAAATGCCAAGCATGGAATCAGTTCATCACCGAGGATCATGGAGAGGAGGTTGATGATATGGTCTTGCCACAACCGTCTGAGTCTTATGTTGTCTTGTCTAGTTGGCTTGAGCCAATTTTGTCCCACATGGGTATATGTGGAAAATGTATCATTTTTGTAAAGATGATGTAAAGTGAAATTCCAAGTCTCATTAGTGGAATATAAATAGTCATATGTAACGTAAAGAGTTGTGTAATGAAGTTGAAGAGTCATGAGGGTAGTCCAAGAGTCACAAAGGGGAATGTTAAGGGTCACCCCACCCCTTGTTATAAATAGAACCTCATAACTCATATAACATGCTTTTGGGAGCCAAGCTTTTGCCAAGCATTGCTTAGAGAGGGCTTGGAGAGTATTGTGATGAGCCTTGGCTTCTCCACAATGTAGAGTGAGTACGTCTCTTTGGAGGAGTAGGTGGTGTTGACTATAACGTTCCACTATTGGGGCTAGTGGTTGTCATGGTTGTATGTATGGATGGAACTTTAACTTTATATAATATAACAAATTCAACACATTTCATGCATATGTTGTTATTGTAGTTCGACTATTATGGTTACGTTAGAAATGTATGTAGTTTTAACTTACACATTGATGTATGGACTATTCCATATGTGATTGTATGAATCCTATTGAATCGTTTTGTTGGTTTAACTCATCACTTTGGATTGTCAACTATTCTACATTCTAGTTTGTGATATTATTCAGCTCGTGTGTTCCTTTCAGGCTGCGTACTATTACAGGATTCTAAGGGATACACTTATTCCCCCCTCCATGTTTTAGAACCTCCCCATGCATCTCTCTTGATTCGTTGCAAGGTCACACACTTGCTTCCGACAAGGATATCTTTCTTACCTCTGCACGCTATCGCAGTCAAGGCATAACTTTATTGCCCACTATTGGGACTCCTACTCCAAATGATCTAAGGTCTAGTTGGGACTTTTTATCGAGGAGATCCCCTAACATGTTGGTGGGTCCAGCACCATGAACACTATGTTAGTCCTGAATTTGTGGATAAGTGTGATTTGAGTAAGGAATTTCATGCATAATATTGGTTCGTGCAGTTGGCTATAAGTACAAACAAGTGAGTTCATTATTGGGTAAGAGCTTGTGCATTTAATTTGAATGTTATGCCTATTGTAGCACATTTGAATGTATTACTGTTGGGATCATACAATATGTTGTTGGGCCTAGATTGGTTGTACCTTCATAAAACCAAGGTGGATTTCTATGACAAGACCATTGAGTGCTTGGATTGTTAGTGCCGGTATCTTCATCCCTATGTCAGTGATCAAATTCTCTTGTTGCATTGCATGTTAGGTGTCTCACTCGGTCAGCTGCATTCCATTAGGATCATGGATCATCTGACGATAATGGCTTATCGTACATTTTCCCTCATGTCCTTTACCTGCTGGCCCATTCCCATTCATCTAGATCATCTGCAGTCATTTTTGTCTTTAAATCTACAGGAGTCATTTTTAGGGTTTCCAGTCTTATTAGGTCTAGGGTTTCATAAAAAAGGTCTTCAAAATGCTTAATAATAGTCAGCAGGTGCATGAGGAGGTCAAATAAAGTTCGAGTACCAATAAATTCCATAAGCACATGCTCAGAGACTGATTTTTCCTCAAAACCCTGTTTTGAGGAAAAACAGAGTATTCTATGTTTTCATGTATAAATTTGATTTAATTTTAGTTTTTCATATGTAATAGCTTCAGTGGTAACCCTGGTCACCTTGCCAAGCTTAGGAATAGACTAGGGCTTGTATCACTTTATGGCATTCATGTGGCATCTTTCTTTGGTATTTTGTTTCCTTCTGTAAATGTAAGTTTACATGTGTTTTATGTATGCCATCATCTCTCTCTGTTTCATCTTAACTAAATCAAACAAGGATAAAGGTAGAATCCATTGAAATTCCAGTGCTCTACCTAGGGTTTGTTTAGTTATTTATGTTTTCAGCTGTTTGAGGAGGATCCTTGATACTTTCTTGCCCTCTTCAACTTCTCACTTGTCTAAAGTTCTCCATTTCATTCAATTTGAAGTACCAACTCATTTGCCTACCTTGCCCCATAGGGATCTCTGCAAAACTGAGCCTCATTCCCTAGACCCAAATCTGCCTTTCCATTTGAGGCAACAAAACAATATCAAATTCAATCAAACTCTTTTGCACACATACCTAGCCTAAGATTAGTATTCACATCAGTCATCTCAAGCCTCATTGATCATATTTTGCTGAGATTGAAAAGGAGAGAGCCCTCTCCCGACCTGGTAGGGCTAGCTACCAGGTTAAGCATGGTTTGATGTTATCCTAGATCCTACCTTTCTCAGCCTGAGGCAGATTTAGGCCCTAACATGGATGACAATGGAGAACCAAGAGTCTTACAAGGTAAGAAGAAAGCCACATCAATTAGGATGGTAACAACTATGCAAGCAAAGCGTAGTTGCAGAAAACGGCATGTGTTATTTGTAGTACACATTTCTAATGATAAGGATAAGGAATTTAAGGATGCGGATGTTTTGAGTAGGTACCTAGTTTTACAACAGTCAAGGGTGTATTTCCTGAGGATATTTTAGAGTTGCCACCTCACATGGAGGTCAAATTTTCTATTGAGTTGGTGCCAGGGGCAACTCTGACATCAAAAACACCTTATAGGATGAGCACACCTGAGTTCATAGAGTTGAAGCTACATTTGAAGGAAATTTTGAAAAATGGATACATTAGGCCAAGTGTATCACCATGAGGTGCACCAGTATTGTGTGTGAAGAAGAAGGATGGTACTCTCAAATTATGCATTGACTACAGGAATTTGAACAAAGTGACCATCCAGAACAAGTATCCATTGTTGAGGATTGATGACTTTTTCAATCAGTTGAAGGGATAAGCAGTGTTCTCGAAGATTGATCTGAGATCTTGAGATCATTAGGTACGCATCAAAGAGGAGGAAATTTACAAGGTGGCCTTCCGGACCAGGTATGGCCATTATGAGTTCGTTGTAGTTCCATTTGGCTTAACTAATGCTCCAGCTACATTTATTTTCTTGATGAATAGCATGTTGTGTCTATATCTAGATAAGTTTCTTATGATGTTCATTGATGACATTTTGGTATATTCTAAAAATGAGGAAAAGCATGCTGAGAATTTAGCCACAGTGTTGAGGTTGTTGAGAAAGTATTAGTTGTATGCTAAGCTCAACAAGAGTAGTTTCTTTTAGATTGAGATACACTGCTTAGGGCATGTTGTCTCCAAGGAGGGCAATGTAGTAGATCTAGAATTGATAAGGGTCATCATGGAGTGTGTAGCTCCCAAGAATGTAGATGAGATGAGATATTTCATGGGGTTAGCAGGCTATTATAGGAGGTTCATCAGGAGCTTCTTTCAAGGCTAGTTTTGAGCAGCTTAAGCAGTTGTTGACACATGCACTAGTGTTAAAGATTGTAGATCCAGACAAAGAATTTGTAGTATGCACAGATGCTTTCAAGAAAGGACTTGGTGGATTCCTTATGTAGGATGGATGGGTGGTATGCTATGACTCACGGGAATTGAATGAGCACGAGCATAACTACCCCACACATGATCTTGAGATGGTATCGATTATACATGTGTTGAATATGTGGAGACACTATATTTTGGGCAAGGGGGTTTGTGTTTATGAGTGATCAAAGTGGTTTGCGGTATCTATTTGACCAACCAAATCTGAATTGTAGGTAGGCTCGGTGGTTGGTTACGATCAATGAGTTCAATTTTGAGATCAGGTATATAAAAGGTAAAGAGAATAGAGTGGCAAATGCTCTTAGTAGGTGGATACAGGTAAATCACTTAGCAGCTATGAGCTCCTATGGGACAGACTTACAAGATAGGATCTTGTAGGCAGGTTAGCATGATGTCAGGCATATGGATATTATGCATTGGTTGCAGCAAAGTAATGGTACATGGACACGTACAGGTGGTAATACAAGTACATGTACAAGTGGTAGTATAGGTACAGGTACAGGTGGTAGTATAGGTATAGGTAGTGCTACAAGTGCAGGTGCATAGGATGTGGATTTTTGCCTTACAATAGATGGATTGGTTAGGTTCAGAGAGAGGATATATGTGCCAGATAGTAGTGAGATCAAGAAGGTTATCTTGAGGGAGTTTCATGTGAAACCATATTCGAGTCACCCAGGTTATCAGAAGAAACTAGCAGCAGAGTTTGTGGCCAGGTGTTTTGCTTGTCAATATGTGGAGGTAAAGTGTAAACATCTAGGTGGACTGCTACAGCCGATTGCAATTCTAGAGTGGAAATGGGAAGTCATTTCCATGGACTTAATCACAGGTTGTTGAGGACAATGAGACAACATGATTCCATCATGGTTATTGTGGATAGGTAGTCAAAGGTTGCACATTTCATTCAGTGAAGTCTACATTCTTAGATAGCGATGTAGCAAAGGTATTCATCAAAGATAAGGTCAAATTGCATGGGGTTTTAAAGAAGATTGTGTTAGACATGGATGCGAAGTTCACTTCCAAGTTTTGGAAGGAGTTACTTGTAGGTTTGGGCACAAAGTTGGTGTTGAATACAACTTATCATCCGCAGACAGATGGACAAATAGAGAGGGTAAACAAGATATTGGAGGACATGTTGAGGATGTGTGTGATGCATGGACAACAAAATTGGGAAGAGTACCTTCCAGTGGTGAGTTTTCTTACAACAATGGGTATCATGAATCTTTGAGGATGAGTCTGTTTGAGGCATTATATGGGCAGATTTGCAATACTCCCATTAGTTGGAGTGATTCAGTTAACAAGGTGTTGATTGGATTAGACATGTTGGTGAACATGGAATAGGAAATGCATGTAATCAATAAGAATCTAAAGGCAGAAAATGATAGGCATAAGAGCTATGAAGATCAGAATAGGTTGTTCAAGGAGTTCTAGGCTGGGGAACATGTGTACTTGTGTATCAAATTGAAGAAGAGATCCTTATGTATTGCACCATGTGCCAAGTTGGAACCACAATTTTGTGGACCCTTCAATATTATTGAGAGGATTAGTCCAATAGCCTATCAACTTGCACTGCCTCTGACAGTGAAATTCCATGATGTTTTACATGTGTCATTGCTTGATAAGTATGTTAGAGTTGTTGATCATGTGATTAACAGGTTTGTATTGTAGGTGGAAGAAGATGGAGAATTCCAGCCGGAGCCTCGGTGTATATTGTAAAACAAAGGTGTTTATGCTCTAGAACTGAGAAATCGAGTAGGTTAAGGTGCAATTGAAGCACTTTGGGCTTGATGAAGTTACATGGGAGATGGAGGATCAAATGTGGGCTGTGTATCCTTCCTTGTTTGCTGGTTGAGGCAAAGTAGTTTTTGTATGGAGTTTTGGTATATGTCTTAGTATATGTTTTGGTGATGTTGATATATGTACATATGTATATGGATGTAAATACCACCATGATTTATGGCATAAAGCTCTAATAAGCGGTATGGGTGTCATGTCATTATGATATTATGTTTGTTATGTTTTCATGTTGGTTTGATTCTCAGCGGGTTCATCATTATAAATATTGCATCGAGCTAAGCTATAAAACTCCATTAGAAGTATATTTTTCTTACAATAGTTTTGTGGTTATAGGTGTTGTTGAACACCGAGGATGGTGTACCCCTAAGGGGGAGGGTTCTGTAACAACCCTGGTGAAAATTTCATGTAATAAAAGTTCATAAAGGTGAAAATAATAACCATGGTTGATGGGACACTTATTCCAAGTTGAATGTTGGGCAAGACATCCTAATGTCAGTGTTCATTTGGTTATTAATGACTAAGGAAATTGGCAAAGGCACTGGCTAGGGTGTTGGAAAGGAAAACTGGCATTTTGGCACATTTATTTACGAAAATAATGATAATTAGGAGAAAAGGGAGCTGAAAGGTCACAAGTTGTATGTGAGGAGGAAAATGAAGGAAAATAATGGAAAATGAAGAAAATAGAGGTCTCATTGATAAAAAGGCTTCTGAAGATCAGTTGGTAACCTTTTGTCAGTTCAGTTTTGGAGCTCTCTCATTATTCTATCTCTCTCATACTCTTGGATACTTAGAGTTTCCTTGGAGCACTCTTGTAGCATGTGGAATACTTGAATTTTTGGAGTAAGAAGGCAAAGGAAGAGTAGGAAAGCATAAGAGGACATCGAGATCAACAACTAGAACATATTTTTCTTGCAGGTATTGAGTTGCATGTATGTTTTCCTCTCTAATTTTGGCATGCATGGCATATGCATGTGGTTTATTAGTTGTGATCTATGATTGGCATGGAGGATGGCTAGGATTGACAGTGGATTTCCTAGCCTTGCCATTTCCTGGATAGCCATGGTGATTGTGGATGTGTTTTTCTTGTTTTTTTTTGTTGGTTCTCATGTTTCCTTAGCTTGGGTGGAGTTATTTGTCCTAGAAGCCCTAGTTGGACAAACGCTCTGGAAGCCCTGTAACATCTTGGGTTGAGTTACTAGTCCTAGAAGCCTTGGTTGGAAAAACACTCTAGAAGCCCTTAGTGGGTTGATTTACTAGTCTTGGAAGCCTTGGTTGGACAAACACTCTAAAAGCCCAATAAAAGTTGTGGGTTGAGTTATTATTCCTTGGAAGACTTGGTTGGGAAAATGCTCTGGAAGCCCTAGAAGGCTTGGATAGAGACCAATCTGATGATGGTTTTGTGATGTCTGACAATGAGGTGGAATCATTGTTTGATGGGTTGAGGTGGATGGCCCCTGGAAGCCCTAGATGATTTTTTATTAATGTGTTCTACGAGATCTCACATTCATGCTTGGAATATGGCACGGGGGTGAATGGTTGAAGAAATATTTGGCTCAACCATTTTATGGTCGGGTGGAACATTGAAGTCCCATCCTAGGTTTGGATTTTGCATCATCAATATAAGGTTATTTCTCCTTGTATTTATATGAGTATTATACTAGTTATATGTGGTTTGTATGGTTGTGATTTCATTGGTATTTATGTTGCTATTATGTTGATTATATATATCTATATATATATATATATATATATCATATATAATAAATATAATATATATATATATAAAATATATATATATATATATATATAACAGTAGCTATGTATGAATCTCATCATGTTTTTACTGTTAAATGAATGAACAATGTATCTATTACCTAATGGATGAAATGGCAGTTGATGTGTTGAGGCATCAATGTTTCTTAGTGATTCTCATCTAAGTATGAGACCCCTATGCTTAGATATGTTATTTACACTTGTATATTACATATTTGTGATATGTTTGACAAAATGACTGTCATGGCTAGTAGGGGTCCATTCAAGGTCTTGATCAAGTAATTGCAATTGTACTATCATTTTTTTTATTATTTTATTGTTTTTAAGATGTCATTAAATTTTGGGTAGCTACTTAGGCTCTGGGCCTGAAAAGGTGGCTCAAATATCAAGGACGCTAGCATAGCACTATGTAAAATAGCCCCTAGACGTTGGCTTGCAGGCCTATGAGAGCGTCTAGAGGTCCTTGGACGCTGGCATGCCCATAACATGAGAGCATCCAGAGGTCAAGTTGTCCAAAATCTTCGTGGGACCTAGGGGCTGGATGGCAGAAAGGTTGGATTGGTTTCTGAGGGTCCTAATGTTGATGGTGAATGTTTGTATGGTGTGTTTCCATCGGTTCCACTTCCTTAACATGACTTAGGAGGTTGAATCATATCATAGTGGCCTCTCATCGCATGTTTACCCCGGCCGATTAGTTGCTGTGGTACATGTGGGAGGAGGGTGTTACATCAACCATAACAAACCAGAATATGGTTGACTTTGGTTTATTATTGTTAACTAAGGTTAATTATGGTCAACATATGGTTAACTAAGATTAAATAAGGTTGACTGTTGTTAGCTCTAGTCAACCATGGTTGATGATGGTTGAAGAGGGTCAATCACAGTTGATAATGTTTTATCATGGTTAGCTATGGTAGATAAGGTTGATAAGGATTGGCCATGGTTCACCAAGGTTTATGAAGGTAGACAGAGTTTATGAGGATTGGCCACTGTTGACCAAGGGTTAATAATAATTGACCATAGGTGACAAGGATTGACAATGATCGATTATGGTTAAATATGGTCGACCATTAATGACCATGCTAACCATGGTTGATCGTTGTTGAACTGTTTTGGTTGAATATGATTGAACTTCTTGTCCATGCTTAATCATGGTCAGCTTGTTTGACCATGGATGTGATTATAGGAGAATGGTTGACTATGGTCAATTATGGTTGACTATGGTCAAGTATGGTTGACTACAGGTGAACATGGTTGATAATGGATGGCCACATTTAGCAATAGATGAATATGGTTGAGCATGTTGACTATGCTCGACAAAGTGGTTGGACATCGATGTCAATGGATGATCATGGTGGCCATGGTTCACTGTGGTTACCATGGTTAACCAATGTGGAGTGTTTCAAGAATGCTTGTATATGGTTGACTAAGTTTAACCAACTTGTATATTGGTGATTCTTATTGTTCATGTTTTTTATGTTGGATATGTTGACTATGTTTAACTATCTTAAATATGATGATTATAGTGATGAAGTTGTCCATGGTCAACCATGTCACAATGATTGATCATTATGACCATGATAGACCATTGTAACATTGAGATTTTGTGACTGTCTTTGACCATGTTTGACCATGTTTGAACATTTTTTATAATGAAGGTTATGTTAATGTATATTAACCATGGTCAACCCATAGTAAGATGCAGATAACATTTTTTGTTTGACACAGTGTAATCATGTTTATTTTTTGTCCCATTTTAATGACATTTATTGTTCATCACATTGATACATCATTATTTATTCCACACATTGTGATGTTGTTCATTGATCAAATTAAAAAGAATCAGACTTTGGATCTAGTTCCAAGACCATGCAAATAATAACTTTATTGGCATAAAGTGGGTCTTTAGGAACAAATTGAATGAAAATGGAGAAGTGGTAAGAAATAACACCAGATTGGTGTGCAACGGTTATGCTCAAGTAGAACGATTGGATTTTGATGAGACCTTTGCTCTGGGTTAAATACTAGAGGCCTAAAGAATATTATTGGATTTTTCTAGTTACAAGAAATTAAAAATATACCAAATGGATGTCAAATCTTTCTTCTTAAATGGTGAACGGCCGGAAGAAGTCTATATTGAACATCCCCATGGTTTTCAGGTCACAAACAAATCTGATTATGTTTGCAGGTTAAAAAATACTTTGTATGGCCTTAAAAAAGCGCCTAGGGCTTGGTATTCAAGGATAGATAATTATTTGCTTCAATGTAGATTTAAAATAGACGGAGTTGACAACAAATTATATGTGAAAATTGATGATGAGAAATTATTGGTAGTTGTTGTTTACGATGATGATATAATATTTGGAAGTGGTGAAAATCATCTAACTCGCCAGTTTGTAGCTAATATGAAGGCCACGTTTGAGATTTCAATGCTCGGAGAACTCTCTTATTTCCTTGGCTTGCAAATCACACAAACAAAAATGTAATTTTTATCTCACAAGGAAAGTACCTCACGCAAGTTTTGAAGAAGCTTGGGATGGAGGAATGTTCACTTGTAAGCACTCCAATGGTCATAGGATGCAAACTCAGCAAGGATGATGAGACACCAGAGGTAGATAAGACTTTATACATATCTCTCACGAGAAGCCTTTTATACTTGACAGACTCAATGTTGGATATCATGAAGGTTGTTTGTGTTGTTGGAATATTTAAAGAAGCCCCTAGACAGGGTCATCTCCTAGCATCAAAGAGGATTCTCAAATACTTGAGAGACACTATGGACTATGGTCTATGGTATCCGAGAAGTAAAAAAAAATTACTCACAACTTTTACTAATACAGATTGGACAGGTAATGTAGATGACAGAAAGAGAACAAGTTGTGGTGCCTTCATTTTTGGCGATTGTCTTCTGTCATGGTTAAGCAAGAAGAAAACATCCATTTCTCTCTCAATTACAGAGGCAAAGTATATAACATCAACTTCTTGTTGGACTTGGATCTTGTGGATGAAACAAACTTTACTTTTGGGATCAAGCAATATTGGGAGGGGGGTGAATCAATATTGCATAAAATTTTACAAAATTATAGCTTTTCGAAACTTAAGACAAATAAATATGCAATAGTAAATGCATAATTAGCACAATACTAGAAAACCAGAATTTTAGGTGAAAACCCTATAGGGGAAGAAACCAATTGTATTGTTTTTGCTTATTCTCTTTTACATATATAATATAGCCCCAACTAGCTATTATATTGGCCACCGCCCCTAACAATAATTAATAAAGCCCCCACTTTCTTGAGGTTGCAACTTCTACAATTATAATTTTGAAGATATATCCAAATACAATACAAATTTTATCTTTGGACTAATACAAGGAACAACATACAACAATTATATATAAGCTTTGCAATGACTCCTTTTGCTACCTCTTGAAAATAACTCAACACAAGCTATATGATGGATAAAATCCTTCAACACTTTTCTTCACTCCAAATATTCATACCTTGCATAAGAATATGCATACCCACCAAACATGATATTCTTTAAGAAGTTGCTACAATCATTGAACAAAATATCTTCTCACACAATTGGCTCACAATGCATAACATTATCACTCACTCACAACATAACCAACCCCACCTTTACAAATCTTTCTCCTTTAAACAATTTTGCTAGAGTGATTAAACAATAATTACATTTAGAGTGATGGAGAACCAATCATATTCATACATTGTTGATTTGGTCTAGCTCATAGAATTTTCCTCCTTGACTCGATCCACCACAATATTCATTGAATGGGAGATAATCTCAATCTTAATCATGCGACTTTGATGAGATCAAATGCACCTTGACTTGGTAAAACCAATACCTATGAAAGATAATACATGAAACTCATTACAAGGCACACAATTTATTACATCAAATACTACTTATTGACATCAATGCGAACATTTTCCCTCTTTGGAATTGATGCTAGCCTGTTGAGCCAAACTAAACCTGATCATTCCACCTAAATTTGACCTTTGCAGTTGATCTCCTCACTCTCACCCCCTTTAACGTCAATGGAAATGGGAAATACATAACAATGAAAAAGAACAATGACAACAATGGAGGGTTGAGAGAAATGAACATAATCCCCATGAAGTGCCACCATACATACTCCCCATGAGTTGTTGAACATTCTTCCCTTGCATAAGTGAAAACCATGCTCCCTTAAAGAGATAAAAGGAAGAAGTAAAAGCAGTACATGTTGTAATGGGGCACATAGGACCAAGCAACCACCACCAACTTATAACAAATAAATATGCAACAGTAAAAGCACAATTAGCACAATACTAGAAAACCAGAATTTTAAGTGAAAACCCTATAGGGGAAGAAAATAATTGTATTGTTTTTTCTTCTCTTTTATTATCAACAAATCTTCTATTTTACATATATAAGATATCCCCAACTAGCTATTATATTTGCCACTACCCCTAACAATAATTAATAAAGCCCCCACTTTCTTGAGGTTGCAACTTCTACAATTATAATTCTGAAGATATAAATACAATACAAATTTTATCTTTGGATTGATACAAAGAACACCATACAACAAATATATAGAAACTTTGCAATGACTCCTTCTGCTACCTCTTGAAAATGACTCAACACAAGCTATATGATGGAGAAAATCCTTCAACACTTTTCTTCACTCCAAATCTTCATACCCTACATAAGAATATGCATACCTCCCAAACATTGATATTATTTAAGAAGTTTCTACAATCATTGAACAAAATATCTCCTCACACAATTGGCTCACAATGCATCACATTATCACTCACTCACAACATAACCAACCCCAACATTACATGTTGTAATGGGGCACATAGGACCAAGCAAATCACCACCAAGTTGGAAAACATTTTGTAGTTGATTGAGACATATTTTGACCAACTTCCAACTCCATAGAAACATATTAATTCCTTTGAGAAGGCACACTCCTAGTTGTTGCCTAAGGTGATCAAAATGCTCCCTTGGAAGAGGCTTGGTAAAAATAGTTGCAATTTTGTCACTATTAGCCACATACTCTAATCTCAGAACATGATTAGCAACCTCATCTAATAGAAAATGATCATTTATTGGAATGTGCTTTTTTTTGGAGTGGATAACATGATTTTTGGAAATTATAATCTCACCAATGTTGTCAACCATGACGAAAATAGGATCAACATATTCAACCTGCATATCTTGAAGAGTTTGCTTAATCCATAAGATTTGGGTGTAGCAAGTGGTTGCTACTACATACTCATCTTATGCGGTAGATAATTAAATGGTGTTATGCTTCTTACTTGCCCAAGAGACCAAACAACTACCCAAAATGGATTGTGCTCCTAATGTGGTTTTCCTATCATCAAGGCTACCAACCCAATCTGCATCAATATAAGTAACCAGATGAAATATTTTGCTTTAGGATGCCAAAAGCCATAATCAATGGTGCCTTGGAGATATTTGAAGATCCTCTTAACTGCATTTACATGACCTTCCTTGGTATTAGATTGAAATATTGCAACCAACCCTACAACTTGCATAATTTTAGGTCTATAAGTTGTGAAATACAACAAGATACCAATAATTGATTGATAAGTGGACTGATTTGCCTCATGAGACTCATCATATTTACTCAATTTGCAACCAATCACCATGGGTGTGCTAACCGGTTTGCAATCCTCCATGCCAAATTGTTTCAACTTAACTCTTAAGTACTTGGATCAAGAGATGAATATACCTATGTTTGTTTGTGTAACTTGTAACCCAAGGAAGAAATTCAACTCACCCAACATGGACTTTTGGAACTCTTTTTGCATGTCTTCAACAAATTGTGGCCCATTTTCTCCAAATTGCTTCCAAAAATGATCTCATCTACATACACTGTAATAATTAGAAAATGATCATTCTCAAATTTAATACATAGATTGATGTTCATTGATCCTCTTTTGAGACCTTGTTGTTGTAGGTGCTTGTCCAAGTTTTCATACTAAGCTCTTGGAGCTTGTTTCAACCCAAAAAGATCCTTTTTCAACTTGCAAAATTGATTTTCATCACGAGTCAACTGAAATCCTTATGGTTGTTTTACTTCTTCTTCTAATTCACCATTCAAGAAGAATGACTTGACATCCATTTGATAAACTTTTACATTCTTATAACATGGAAATTTCAAAAGTAATCTAATATTATCTAGTATAGATATTGGTGCAAAATGTTACACGTCATTTTTTCACATTAAGAAAATGACCATTGGTTTAGATCTTTCACTATTCATAAATGTGTTCTAAAGAATTCCCCTGCAAATTTAGAATCCAAACTATCCTAATGAAAGTGAAATTCCTAGATCCCATGGCTCAAAACCCTGTTTTTGGCTTCTAGCATAGTTCCCTAGTAAATCTATGTGCATATGGAGAAGATTCCATTAGAGATTGCACATAAGTGTGCTCTATCTTACATTATGGATTGTACACATGACTTAACAAAAGTAAAAATAAAAATTAAAGCCAAAAAGCATTGTTAGTCATGTCTATCCCAACAAACAAGCTTCAAATGGATGCTTATTCATCCCTGATCCCTCCCATCATGGAGCTACTCCCTCTCTTTGTGGAACCCCTATCCCACCATTAGTGGATCGCATCCCTTGGGAAATGGATCCCAAACTTCCCCTCCTTGGCCTTTAAAGCTAACACGCTCCTCAGGATTGAGGAGGACTTTTGAAAGTAGGCTTATGATGTAGGAATAAGGTTGGAAGGCTATTCATTCAAGGGGAGGGTTGGAGATTATGGGAAGGGACTTGCAACATCAAGTCTTCAAGGTTGTAAGTCTATTCTCCATTTTATTAATATAAAGGCAACTGTTCTTTCTCAATTATGTCTTTGTTGATACAATTTGTAGGGTTCCTTGATCACCTACATAGATTATGGTTGCATATTGATCAATTTTGATATATGATTGAGTTAATTAGTTCATTTATCTCTTATTCTATATACTGGATGCTTTTATATTATGTATGTTTTTGTCTATGCATATATCCTTTAGGACATCATGGAGAAGTTTTGGGAAGAAATGGGAAGATCTATAAAGCATTGAGGAGAAGCATATGGTTGAAATCTCTGAAAGGGACTTCATCAGGCATTTCAATTAAACAGTAAGTGACCTCTATCATAATATTTGTTTTGGTCAATCGTATTCTAGGGAAAGGTAGAAGTTCCTTATTGTTTGTTACTAGATTTATCTGAGGTATAGGGAGATTTCTCTTTTCCATAAGAGGAATAAGTCCACATAACACAAAGGATTCTTTAAAATAAATACCTTCTACTTGAGTATACACTCTACATACTAGTATTTCCTTATTTCTTACCACTTGGCCTTCTTCATTTAGCTTGTTCTTGTAGACCCATTCAGTTCCATGATGTTCTTGTCCTTTGGTCTTGGTACTAGCTCCCAAGTGTTGTTCTTTTCAATTTGGTCCAACTCCTTGTTCATTGCCTTAATCCAATTCTTATCTTCACTAGCCTCACTAAAAAAAAAAAAAAATCTCTACTTGGGTCAACAATGAAAAGTGTGCTTGGTTTGAATTAGTCATCAATATTCTCCTTGTTTGTACTCCTAGCTCCTTTTTCCAATAATTTGGATCTTAGGATACTTCTTTTGTATGTGACTAGGAGGAGCCTTGCTTTCTAAGTGGGTCTTTTCTTATTCTTCTTCTTCCTCATCTTACACTTCTTCATATTCATACTCTATCAAATCATAATCAGTGTTAACTAATTATTTGGGCTCTTTAGATTTATACAAGTTCTCATCCACTAGGACATCAATGCACCCCACTATTATCTCCGTCCTTTTATTATAGCACTTGAGGCCTTTTCTTTTGAATGAATAACCAAGAAAAATACCTTCATCAGCTCGTGAGTCAAATTTTCCAAGGTTTTCATCATTCCTTTTTATATAGAACTTGCTGCCAAATTTTTTTAGATGGTCTACTTTTGTTGGTTTCCCTTTCCATAGCTCACAAGGTGTCTTGTCACTGTGTGGCTTGAGAACAATTCTATTTTCCATATAAACTACTGATTGGAAGCTTCTCCCCAAAAATTATGTGCATCATTAGTCTCATCCGTCATTGCTTGTTCCATGTCTTGAATTAATATGTTTTCCCCTCCACCACACCATTTTGTTGAGGTGTTTTTGAAATTGAGTATTATCTTTTAATCCCATGCTCTTCAAAAAATCCATCAAACTCCTTGGACATATACTCACCTCCTCTATTGGATCTTCGGAATTTGATCTTAAAATCCTTTTCATTCTCCACTTAGCCTTTAAAATTTTGAATTTGTTGAAGGATTCTTACTTCTCTTTCATTAGCATGATCCAAGTAGCTCTTGTGAAATCATCAACGAATAGGATGAAGTACCTTTCTCCTCTTAGACGATGTTTTCTTTTGGGCCCACAAACATCTATATGCACTAGCTCCAAGGGTATGTAAGTTGAATATTCTTTAGCCTTGAATTGCATCCTTTCTTTTTTTCCAAACTGATATGATTTGCATATGATTTTGTCATGTTTAGACAATCTTTGCATCCATCTAACTACTTTAGTTTTGTTGATCTTGACTAAGTTGTCCAACTTTACATTGCTCGTTCTTCTATGCCACAACCATGATTCATATATTTTTCTCATGCAAAACTGAACTCTAGAATCATCAAATACATACATATTGATTTCATTTCTTATTGCTTTTCCCACCAATTTTCTAGATATGACACTTATGATTTCACGATCTTTGGATCTGAAAATTTCATCATAGCCATTTTTGCACATTTGACTTACACTTAGTATATTGTGCTTCAATCCATCCATGAAAAACACATTTTGAGCCTTGGTCCTACCATCCAACCTTACAGTCCATTTTCCTTTGATTGAAGCTGGAGCATCATTGCCAACACTAACATTTCCTTTCTCAAACTCTTTCATATGCAAAAAAATGATCTTAATTCCTATCATGTGCTTGGATCACCCACTGTCAACAAGAAACTGCTCATATTGATCATGGGTTGTTAATGCTAACCCACATTTTTCATATTTATCTAATTTTTCCTTCAATATTTTTACCACTTGTTGATAGTGCTAGACCCACTAACATTCAGGAGGTCTCCTTGATATGAATTCCAAATTAGACCTCACACTGTTTGGAGTAGGAGCCCCATCCGAAATATAGCCCGGTTGTTGAAATAGTCGATTTTAGTAGTATGCCTTGGTTGTGATGACGCATAGAATGTTGTAATCATCACTTTGGTGAAAAATGTGTATAACTTTGTGAAGAGTCAAGTGAAATGCATGAGAGGTTCTATCACAACAAGGAGGAAGTAAGTGAGCCCCTTAAAATCTTGTAATAGTACGTAGCTTGAAGGGAACAAACGATCATAAAGGAATCATAAGTTAGCTTGAAAAATAGTTCACAAGATAACCATCATTGAAATACATAACAACATGCATTCAACAAGATTCACATTATTGCAAACGAATTAGTTCATAAGCTTTAGTGTAAGTGAAATAACATATATTTCAAACATAACAAGAATATTCCTATTGTATTCACAACATATTCTTGAAAACGTGTCGGCTCCGAGCTTTTATTAAATGAAAGTTCCAAACATACATATACAATTGACAAGCCACTATCCCCAATAGTGGAACCTGAAGCCAACACCCACTCCTCCAAAGAAATATACTCCCTCTATGCTAATGGAGAAGCCAAGGCTTTCAACAAAACTCCCTAGCTTTCGATCGTAGCCAAAGACTCGGCCAAAATCCCTTTTCATGAGTTATGAGGGTATATTCATAACAAATGAGATAACTAATCATCTCACCTTTGTGACTCTTGGACTTCGCTTATGACTCTTTGACTTATTTCAACCATGACCTTTGGACTTCATTACGAAATGGCCTTTCACATTCCACAATTGACACTTGGAATTTCACTTATAAATTAATTACAAATAGAATATTACAATATTACTCATACCCATATAAGACAAGATTGGGTAGAGTCAACAAAACAAAGTCAAGCTTGAGTTTGGGGAAACTCTATCTTAGCCACCTCAAATTGTAGCTTCTCGATCACATAGTGGTGCCAATCTTTGTATTGTGTTATGACTTCCCCAAACTTTGTGATAGGATCAAGCTAGAAGCAAACTCTTGCCTCCATTACATCTGGGTACATGTCTTGGAGCCAGATTGTGTTTCCTTCGTTAACATGAAAAATATGGTGTTTATCTTGGCAGGGCCACCAATTTACTTCTACATATCACATTTGCTCACCTCTATATCTCCCTAGGTGGAAATCTGATTGAACTGGTCCAAGTATTCCTCCACTTCATGTCTAACTTTATTTTTGCCTTTAGCTTCGACGAGTGTGCTGACTAAAGGGATCTTGTGTGACTTCACCATGAAATCCACACTATTATATAATCATGTGTAAGAGGATTGAATGTTGGTGATGAAAGTAGCAAGTTGCTTATTGCTCTGAATAAGCATATGAAATTCTGCCTTCTCCAACTCGTCTTGTTGCCTTGTCTTATTCACCACCTCAGGAGGTGCACCTCTATACTGCATTCCCCACCCATGCACAACAACGATGGCTACATGGAAAACCTTGAGAGATTTAGCATTGTCTTTACATTTCTACCACATGTCATGCAGGTGGACAATTTCTTTGTGCACAATGACTAGATCCTCATAGTGTCTCCCAATGTCGATACTTCACCAAGTATGGTTGCCCTGAATTATTCTGAACACATTTGTGTGGAGGTTGATTTTTGGATCTCTGCCTCGAGCTACTCAATCTGTTTCTTTGCAACCTCTAAGTTCTTTTCCATTTGTCTGTTCTCAACCATAAAATACTTTGTGTTTGACTTGGAAGCTCCTCTGACGGCCAAGTTGGCTACAACAATAGCTTCTAGATTCCTCCTAGTATCCATCAAGATCACCTTTTCTTTGATAAATGTAGGATGTTTAAAGTTGTCCGAGAAGTATTTCTTCCTTTCCTGTACAATCTTCTTTTGCATCTCATCAAAATTTAGATTGTAGATATCCATCACCGGACCTTCATCAAGAGGAGCAAGTTCCTCTTCCTCACCTAGAGATTTCCCTATTGCTGGAGGAGATGGAAGTTGAGTGGTGATCTTCTATGTGGGAGGCATGAGATCAACATCTTGATTTTGTTGTTCCATCTCTACCTCCTTGTCTTGGATCACTATCAAATACCCAATTTCCTAGGTAATTTCTTTGTAAAGCAACTGCTCGCTTTCTTCTTCAATAATTCAACTTTGGTCCTCTTCCTTGGTTTGCTTTAGTGTCATTTCTTCCTCCTCTTTATTTTGCCTTTCTTCTTGTTGTCTTTGCCTCTCTTCTCATTTTTTCTGTTCTTTCTCTTCCTTCTGCCTTAATTCTTCCTCTTGCTTCCTGCGCTTCCTCCTTTTTCTTGTTGCTATGGTCGCCTTCAAGATTATTGGATTTGCTTTCCATTTGTGGCTTTATTCTTCTATTGGATTGTGTACAACCTTCCACTTCCCCTTTTCGTGCATTGGATTGTGCCTCATTGACGGTTCTTCTTTCAGAGTTGCTTCCCGCTAGGGAGTAACTTGCAATGTTCCTGCAAAGATGACTGGGGCACAAGGCTTGAAGGCATTATAAAAATTCTTAATCCTTTCCTCCTCAGGTCTAGAATACGTCTCGCTCAACCAACTAAAATGTATATTTTCACAATGTAGCTTGCAAACACTCTTGGGATCGTACATATGGTATTCCATGCGACCAAATGTGAATTTATCTATCTCTTTTCCCTCAGTCTTGGAAGCCTTCATATTCTTGATCTCGTACAATCCAATTTGCAAATGAAGAGTAGGCCAAGTCGCTTCCTTCTTCCTTTGTAACACTCCTAATATACCTGTGGAAAGATGATAAGATACTTCTTTCATGACCAATTTTTCAGTGGCATGTTTATGAATAAATGTGGAGACTTCTAGCCGCAAAAAACCCTAAGGTAAGTTCCATCCAGTGAGGAAAACTAGTTGGCAAGTTCTGCTACTACTTCCCATTCCTTCTTGGGACATGTAAGGTGGAACTTCCTTGAATATCATCATGTAAAATGGTATGAGGAAGTGATCAATCAACTTCTATATAAATCCTTTATAGTTTCACTCTGAAAGCAACTTGCAATAAACATGTACGACAAACTCCTTTGGTGACCAAGTCAAACTCATGCCAAGAAAAGTGTTCTAAGCACATATTTCATCTAGCAAGTAAGTATACATGTAAAACATGGCTTGCTTACCCTTGGGAGGGTTCTTGGAATTGGTTACATGGATATTTAATTGTTGAGCTAACAAGTCTAACCAACTAAATTCTTTCCCATCATTCACCACCTGATGCAGTAACAATTCCCAGTCTTCACGAAATGTCTCAGTACTCTTTTGACCATAGATTTGGCAACATAGGACTATCAAGCACTGAAATATTTTTATGAGAGATTTGGTCTTGTAAGCATTGTTGGGTGTCTGTTGGAATTTGGATAGCTATTTCACCCAACCTTTGATGAAATCTTTAATGCTTAGGTAGTTGGTGACCGCATAGAAACGAGAATACATGTAAACTTCTAGTGAAGGCAAATGATACATAAGTTGAAAATCATGTGCCATGAAATAGGAAAGCCTTTATTCGCTTCCACTACCGAGGATCATGTTCTTTGAATCTGTATGTGACAGGATCCATTTCATAACATCAACACAATGGAAAAACGGATACCTACATGTAATCTTATTCAGTCCTAACTTCTGGACATTAATAGAAACTTGTATGGCTTCAAGATCTACTTTGTAATCAGTCGCCACGAATGCATCCTTCATTGTGTGCCATGTTATATCTGAATATTTCTCAATAAATAGTCGAGTCCCTAAGAAAACTGGCATGGTGATTGGGGTTCTTTCAAATACCTCACAAGTGTTGCTTTTTGTGATCTATTTGGAGGTATATCTCTTTAGTGCCATGATGATGGTAACTGATAGGGAGAGATAATTTCAAAACCTGTAGTACCTCTTTCACAAGATACACTCATGGAAAACAGAATTAGCTTGAGAAAGCAGTCTAATTTTTAATATCAAGACCAAAAACTAAGAGACTGAAGGGAAGGATTGCACAATTTTTGGGCTAAGGGTGAGAAATTGGGCTCATGAACTGCACATTGCACAGTCTCAACAGAAAGGGTGACAGCTAGAGGCTTGAGACTACACAATGAGTAGTCCTAGCTAGGAAGACTGAAGGAAGATACTGCGTATTCCACAGTCTTAGTGGCTAGGGATGAGGGTTGAGGCTTGCCACTACATAATGCATAGTTGGGAAAGCCGATCACTACACATTGCACAATCCCAGAGGCCAAGCAAGAGGCTTGAGCCCAGAGAATGTGAATTACGCAGTTAGAGAGGGTAACTTCCATCCATGATTGAGCAAATATGCTCGGGAAGGAGAGATAAAAGATCTTATCTAAGTGTTTGGGAAGGATGGAAGGTATATCTGTATAAGGGGAAGATAAAGCAATGAAAACTAAGTGCCAGAAACAAGCGTGAAAAAGGAAAAATGAAAATTCGCTAAGTGACCCAGCAGAGACAACTGCTGGTGGGAAAAAACAAGGAGTTAATGCCACACCTAAAAATTGTGAATGGCAGACTAAATCAACACTAGTACAAGCTAATACTAGTTAAAAATCCATCTAATATAAAAAGAAACAAGCAAAATAACACTCTTAGAAGCAAAAGAGATCAAAGTGATAGAAAACGTGACAAAAATCGACACTTGCAAAACTTACTCGAAAAAATGCTGCAAACTTGACTGAAAGTTCCTCGATCTCATTGGGAAGGCTAGATCTCCAAGATCAAATGTGAAAATGAGCTTTAGAGGCATCTATTATATAGATCTAGTCAGGTTAGGGTTTTTGACGAATGAGCCTAAAATCAAGGAAAAAGTGCCACTTGTCTTAAAGTCATAATTAGTAGCTTAGTGGACATAACCAAACATTAATTGGGAAACTCCAATTTTTTAGGAATTCCAACTCTGATTTTTCAGGAAACTTCCCATTCACACTATCATAAGGGATTGTGAAATTCCCAGGCTCATGGGATCACGTAGTTCTTTGCCTCTATGAATTGTGCATATTCCGGTACTAAGGGAGGCTCTTGCACTATTTATGATGTCAAGATTGGCATGCTTTCCATGATTGTGCAATTGTCATCCTCAAGGCCGAGGGAATTTTCCAGAGATAGTTGATGAGCCTAGGTATTGCAGGAAGAATGTTGCAATTCCCAGGGCTACCAGCTTTACTTATCAACCCGGAGTTCGTACAAACTTGGAGGTGGCAGTGCTATATGCACAAGTAGAAGTGAAGGTACTGTCAGTTGTCATTACTCATCTGGCAAGAGACCCTAAGGGTTCCAAGCCACACTTCTATAGGGTCAGAAGAAGCTTGATTTTGATTGAAGAAGAGCAAATCTATTCTAAGGGAGAGCTACTCTACTGCATTAATGAAGAAAACAACTTGTAATGATAACTCACACCAGACCCTAACTAACCATCTAAACAGCTACGTGAAGTAGAATTGCTAAAACAACACTAATCTAATGCTTCTATCTAAGTTAAACAAGTAAAAAAACATCAAAACTAGACTAAGGGGTAAGTAAAGGAAACTAATCTAAGTCTATGTTTAAGCGAAAGAGTAGTTAGACAACAAAATTGGTCAAAAGAGAACATAAGGGAGCAACAACGCATAAGGACCATTGGATCAAGCGAGTGAAAGGCAAACGAACGACTGACATTGGATCACAGGAGGGTACGTAGGTAGATGCGTGAACATGTTTAACTAATAGGATGGATGGCTGAGATTATATCACGAAGGCTAAGTTAAGATATGGACAAACATGACTAATTAGCAGATGGATGGAGGAGATTAGATCACGGGAAAAATAAACCTGCGGAAATGGTAGCGGGTTGGCAGAGGTGGTAAGTTGTATTTCACGTGCCCTCAAAACCATAAGCTGTATTTTGAAATTTCATGCCATTAGCCTCCCCCGACGACATGTAGCATGGGGAAATCACTCTTTTTGCGTGCCCTCGGGCGGATAACGAACAAATAGAAATTCGTGCAATATGGCACGACAACCATTGGATCAAGCGGGGTTAATCAATGTTAGAGATCAGATAAGCTAGTTGGCAATTGGGTGAAGCAACAACCATTGGATCAAGGGATAGATCGATGGTGGAGGTTAAAGCAGGAGAAGAAAACATGCAGAAATGATGGAGCTTGTTTAGAGGGTGATAATATGTTTATCGCGAGCCCTCAAAGCTGTAAGTTGTTTTCTAGAATTTTACATGATTAGCCTCCCGGGGCAACATGTAGCACGGGGAAACCATTCTTCTCGCGTGCCCTTGGGCGGATAACGATCGGACATAAATCCACATGATATGGCGTGATAGCCATCGAATCTGGCTAAGCAGATCAATGGTGGAGACTTGACCGAGCTAGTTGATGGGCTCCAGTATTGCAGCAATAATGTTGCAACTCCTGGGACTCCCTTCTTTACTTTTATCAACCCGGTAGTTCGTAACAAACTTGGAAGCGACGGTGTTGTATGCACAAGTACTAGCTCTTGCCACAGGCTGTCACTGAATCAGCTGGCACAAGTCCGCTAGGAGCTTAAGCCAACTTCTATGAGTTCTTAGAAGGAGCTTTTAATTGTGATGGACGAAAGCTAACTCAAAAGAGGCTAACCTACTTGCAGAAAGAAGATGAAAGCTAAAAGGAAATGCAAACCCTAGCAAACCCTAGTTTTGCCGACTAACCCTACTGGTGCAAGTAAGAGGACAAAAGCTACATAAATGAATGCCATTAACTCTTGGAAAGGTAAAGTGCATGTGTCTAAGCTATCTCTGAAGTGGAATCTGAAAAGGAACATCTTTTTGTATTTTTGAATCATATTTGTGGAATTATCTTGCATGTGTTCGACTGTTGTTGACTGTGCAGAGGCGAGGTGAGGAATGGAACTGGTGAGGCACTTGCAGGAGGTTGAGAAGGTGAGAAGAGGGCCTAAGGGGTCCCTAGCACCCTTCTAGAGAGTTTCACAGTGTTCGAATATCAAGAAATTGCTTTCGTGAGCTTCTACAGGAAATCTGTAGGGGTTTTATAGGATGTTCTGTAACTTCTACAGGATGTTCCAAAAGGGAATTTTGGAGGGTTGATGGAGGAAGAAAGGTGAAGAAGTGGGTATGGAGGTGAGATAAGGGTGTGAGGAGGTCCAGGACTTGGTGGATGGAGCTGAGGAGTGATGAGGATGGTTGGATTTGTTCAAGGAGGGGTAGAGCAATGTTGCACAAAAATATGGAAATTAGGGCAAAGCGAGAGAATGTGGCAGGTGTAAGGCAAGAATATGAGTTAGAGGATGGAGCAGGCAGGATTGATAGAGTAAGGGTAGATAGAGAGGTATTACAGGTGCTCTGCAAGTTATTTCCCAAACTGAACAACAAAGATTCGGAAAACCAAGGACCTAGCTACTTTAACCTAATCTGACCTAATAATCAGCAATGAAAATGAACAGAAGTTTATTTGCAACAAAATCATGTGAAATAGCTATGCAAACTAAGCAATCATGAACCTAAGGATGTAAACACAACTGGTATCAACTTCTGCAACTGTGAATCTAACAGTAGTGATTGCATGATGAAGCAAAAACAATGTTTTTGGTGGCGGCAAGGACACCTCGGTCTCAACTCATGGTCCCACGGAGGGAGAGGTGAGATCAAGGGTGCTTGATAGCCTTTTTCTGAAGATCTTCTTTGTTATTAACCTATCAAATCAATCTGAACATGAAAATCCTTTTTAATCATCAACAATAACCTAGGTAACCAAGCAAGATTTTAATCTACTTAATAGAAATTATTTTGCAAAGACATTAAAAACATATAAAACTACACAAAGGAAGCCTTGGCACTTGGGTTGGGCCCAACCCCAAGAGCTACAGGCTCCTAAGAAAAAGCTCAGAACTGATGCCAAATGAAACTTCTTTCCATTACTCAGAAATAGCCATGTCACAAAGAAAGATGTACGACAGAGGCTACAAAATGAGCTGAAAAACTAACAACACTATATTGCAAAATACAACTGCTGCAAAAAGTAACCTACAAAGGCTGGAAGCCTTCCTATTTATGCACCACGAGGGTCTCCAACAGCCCTCCTTAACTCAAGGGGCTCGTCTGCTCAAACTGCCAATGATCAGTCACTTTGCACAAAACTGCTCGGCTGCCCTTGGGAATCCTTTTCGGTGGCCTGCTGAACTCCAAGCTAAGGGTGGAGAATTTGAGGAAGGGGCCATTTAGTGTAGGAGACACCCCTCCTACGAATCCTCACCCTTGTTCCTTCATTCTTGGCTGTCATCTGGCTCATAAATGCTTGGCCTTGGTCCAAAATTTGTCCAAAAATCTGCAATAACCACGTGTTAGCCTTCTTGGTCAAGTGACTATTCTCATTCGTTCAACTAACATAAATATACTCAAAAAAACATGCATAAAATATGAAAAATGGTGGATTGATGAAGAACAATTAGTCAAAATGAGCCCAGTAAGTTACCCAACTCTGGGGCTCATCATCACCCCCCTGCTAAATGGGTTGCTCATCCTCTGAGCAACTAATCCAGCTCATCATCCTTGATTGCCTTTACCACCTCTCTCACATCCCAGGCCTCCGAGGTGATATCTTCTTCACGGTCATGAAATCCTACTTTTCTTTCCACTTCATCCCACTGCCTGTGTTCCTCTTCTTCTTTGACTCCTTCCAATAGTCCTAAAAGCAAGGGAGGACTGAACTTTAGGCCGATCCAGTTGGCCTAAAGATTCTGCATTGAATGTTTGTAGAGGAGTACTCTTGCCAAGGCCTCCCTCATCCTTGTTGGGGAGTGGTATTCTCTTATTTTCAGGCTGTGGGACAGTGTGTTCCACCTCCTTGTGCAAGCATGAACGTAGTTATCCCCCAATAGTCTTTCCATGTCCTCGAAATGGGCTATGGCTTGAGCTTATCGTTCAATGTAATATGGTAGGGCCTGAGAGTCATTGGCCAAGTGCTGGTGGGTGTATATTAATGCTGAGGGATCCTCCGGCTCTACTCTGATCATTAGTGGTTCCCTTAGTTCGCTGTCCATAATATTTCAGACCTCTGCTGCCCTCTTTTCTTCATGATTTAGCCAAGAGGCCAGACCATAAGTTGCACATCTCCTACCATAGTGTTGGGGTCCCACGAATTCATGTTGGGAAGGGCCAAGTTGTGTAAGTAGAACTCTAATAATTTGGCCTTGTCTTTTGATGAGTTACTGTCACATAAAGCCATGAATTGATGGTAGTTTTGAAATGGAGTGGTGCCCCTTTGGGCCAAGGTGTTAATCTGGAACTGCAACCATTGATCCTTAAGGTATAATGCATATGATTTGGCAGGTTTCCTACACTGCATGGCCTCTATTGCCCAGCTGGCCATGCAAGCCAGTTGGGCTTCCTTCTCTTGTACCTGTTTCCTTAGAGACTGTATCTCCTATGCTGCTTGCAATTCCTTCTCATGTAGTTGTCTAGTTAGTGCCTCAATTTCAGCTTGTAGCCCATCTCTTCTCTGCTGTTCATCAGGGGTTTCTTTGTCTATTGGGGGCTTTTCCTGTTGCCGTTGTTCTCCCAAGATGTGGGGCCTGTCTTCCTTACAATGTCCCTGTAGCTGTAGCTGCTATTTTAGCAGCTTGTTTTCTTCCTGTAGCTTGGCCCTCCAACTGCTTTCAACATGTCTTACCATAGCCAATTCTTTTCTTGATTGCTTGAGTTGTTCTTCCAGGGGAACTATGTCTGCCACACCTTTGGACTTGGTGATCTTCATCCAAGTGTGGGTCCTTAATCTGTCTTCTTCTAGTGCAAAGAAAAGTGGCACCACGAATTTATGGGGAATTATCTTTCCAGCCTCTAATAGGTTATAGTAGGAGCCCAAGCTAAGCTAAGGGCTTGGTTCCAAAATTTTCTCAACCTTTTCTTCTTCCTGTGATGATTTAGCTGCCTTTTCCTCCAATTCCTCTGTCTCCTTTAGCTTAGCCAGAGTTTCCTATAGAACCGTCTCAACTTCCTGTAGAGATGTCTGTGTGTCCATCATCCCAAGCCTCTCTCTCCAGGTGGACGTTTTCGGGTTTCCTCGTTCATAGACGATGGATGCCTTTGAGGTAGACTCTTCCTTTTGTTTAGTTGTGGTGTCCTCAATCGTAATTGGCTCCTTTGACTATGGCTGGGGTTTGCTATCTTTGATCAGCGTGCTCCTCCTTGCCTTAAAGTACATGGAGGGCTACCTTTTTCGCTTCCCTTTTTGTTTTGGAGATATTCTTAAGGTAGCCAGCAAAGTTGCTACCTCCCTCACCAAAATCTCAGGTGATTTCTCCTCTTGCTGTTCTGTTTTCATGCTTCTTGTAGAAAGTCCTGTGTCAACTGTTTCGGTCTGCTTGGCTGGGGGTGTCTTTTCCTTTTGTTTCTGTGTGGTTGCTTTTGTTGTGACACTCTTTAGTTGGACTTTTTCAGCGCTCTCTGCCCTACCCTGTAATCATTTTTCCCTGGGTGTTTGTGCCGTTGTTCCTCCCACAGTATCAGGCTCAGCAATTTGGCCATTTCCCCATTCCTCTTTTTGTCCCTTTTGTGTTTGTTTGCCCTGTGTTTCTTTACCACCGGTTTTCTCTCCTGCTTCAATGTGTCCCCCTTCTTCGCTGCTGGATGAGGTGAGCTCCTCAGCCAAAATTCGAATATCGTCATCTCTGGACATGTTTCAAAAAATCTCCCAAGAGAGGGGGACAGTGTAGGTGTGGAGGGCATCTTCCACTAAAAGTTTGATGAGCCCATGATGGGCTAACTGATCCGGTGTCCATTCCTTCAATTTTGTGCCACATTCAATTAATGACTGCAGAAGAAAATAGGGGATGCTCAACTTCTTTTCTGGAGGTAAATCCATTCCATGTCTTAGTTCGCTCAACAACCTGAAATGATAGCCGTAGGCAATGTTGAACCTCCCTTCGCAGGTAATGTATTTCATGATTTGGAAACTGACTTTGCTCAGAGAGGAGGTAAGATGGCTCTTCAGACCCCATTCTTGTCTTCTACAGGATGTTCCTCGGGCATAAAGAATGCTTTCTTGGCTGCTTTGCCCAATGACCTCTCTTCTTTGCTCCAAGGGAGCCCCAATGGTAGACCTGACCTGTAACACGACTAATGAGCTCAGGGGTGAATTCTAGGGTCAACCCCCTGAAATTCACTGTGGCCTGTGTCTTTGATTCAGGTTGCAGGGACATTAAAAATTCCTCCATTATCTCATCGTCATGACCCTAAATTTTGTCACAAAAGGACATCCAATTGGCATGGGTGAAGAGGTTCACTACCTCAGGATGCTCGCGCAACTTACTGGGATCCGAGGGTTCTTTCTTAATAAACCCCCCTGGCATGGTGAGAGTGCTCTGTTTTATGCTCTGATCAGAAAAGGGAATGTTGTTTATGCTTTCCTCCCTTGAACTTTAAGAAGGGATTTATCGGGTGTTCAAATTTTCATTTGCACCAATTCCCTGGTTTTAAGGTTGTTGCTGCCCAAAACTCGACTGTCCGTTTATGAAAGGAAAAATTGGGTTTCCACAAATAGAGTACAGAGCTCAATTCTTATTCCCAGCATACATACAAACATGCAAACTCAAATTCTTCACACACAGGCTAGCCCTCACAGTTGCGTATCTTTCCTACTGGAGAATTTTTCAACAGGAACTGTGGAGGAGAATTTTGACGCAGAACTGACTAAGAAATTTTGTGCAACACACAAGAAAACTGTGATCTCCAACTCACAGGCAGAATTTTCTCTAACTCTCCAATTCAAGACAGTTCAATTCACCACCTTTTTGAAACATACCATGCATGGAAGAGTGCTTTCGAGCCTACCTCTCTTAGAACTCCAAATTCGATGAAGAAAAGTCCAGGCTTCCCTGCTCCGGAAAGTTGTGCCATACTTCCTGTAGAGTTTCTTCATGTAGAACTCTTTCCAGCTTCTGTAGGATGTCACTACACCTCTGAACAAGCCCGGTACATGGGAGATTTTTGAAACAGGCTGAAAAGCTCATTGGAGGACGACGGGTTAACAGATTTTGGGAGCAGAGGACGCGTACTTCGGCCGAGGACATTGCAAGTGCAAATGAACAGCGAGTGGTGAGAGTCTTCAGCTGAGCATCTTTTAACTATGGCATAATTCATGGTGAGGGGATGAGGTGGCCAGACCGAACCGTTGATCCAACATCACAGTCATCATTTCTCTGCATGTCCCTGACCGCCATCACCTCCCCTCTGCCATTAACCACCGACACCATTGCCAGTCCTGACGATTTTCCCCGACTGGACACTCCACACGTGTTGGCTGCACGTCTCGTTGGCAATTTTGAATGTAACTGAGCTTGTTCAGATCCCACGAAGCTATGTAATTGGTTGAGGGTGGCTAGTTGACTGGCCACCGATCCCGTTCAATGCGAACCATTTTCACAGACATGCAGTTTTCAAAATATAGTTTATGCAATTGACGAATGAGTTTAAACACTTACCTGCGTGGCCGTGGACGCATTATGCAGACTTCGAGTCTTGGAACCACTACTTCGCTTGCTGCTGCCTCGTGCACGGGTGTTAGAACCCATTCCTTCATTTGTTGATGTTGTATGCACAAGGTTTGGAACCCGATCCTTTGGTTGTCAACATTGCATGCACAGGTTCTGTTTGGTTTCGGCTGCCGAGGATGTTTTCACGTCTAAGAGGAGCCTTTTGCATGTTCCCTTTGTTGGTTTTGGCTGTCCCTACCTCCAGAGTATGTCTTCCAGAGGGATCAGCTGCTACAAGATTCCTGTAGGATGTCCTGTAGCTGCTTCTCCTCCTGGCATGCAAGCTAAACGAGCAGGCCTATCTTGTTGACGAGGGATTCGTTGATGAAGAGTCTAAATGGAGTTTGGACAGTTAGGGTGAGCGAGACTTTGTTACTTGACTTGTCACTAAAAATTCTTGCTGTCAATGTGAGGAAAACAGGGTTTCTTGTATGACTGTGTAGGAACACATAACGAGGTGGGTGCAATGGAGGTGCAAAGGGATGAAACAGGGGTGACATACGGTGATGGATGGAAACAGGGGTGGTTGTAGGCCCAACAAGTAGATTCCAACCTTTAGATTTCCTCCCAAGATCGATTTTGGCCTGTCTAAAGGTTCTACAGGATCTTCCTGTAGAAATACAAAACTTCTTGTAGAAAGCCCAGAACTTCCTGTAGAAGGTGGAACCTTGACCTGAATGTGATCAAATCTTAGGAAAGGGGAGTGGTAATGGAGGGAGTGTCCGTAGGGATGTCCTGTAGCCTGGTACAGACCCCTATCCTTGTTTTGCGTGACCCTCCTTACCTGCAATGTATTCCCTGAAACCTGCAATTATTTCACAGAGATTAGGCCTTTTTTTTTTTTTCTTTTTTTTTAGAGACAGTTGGGGCGCCTCCATGAGGTTTTCACCCTCACTGTCTACCCCAGGCGCCTCTAAGAAGTTTTCACCCAGGGATATTTTTATTCCATTTTTTTTTTTTTTTTTATGATCAAGGTGTGGGTGGAATAGAGACAGGGCCCTGCTCCACTACCAGCATTGATTTGTCCAAAGTTTCAATGAAATCCTGCCTCGAAAGGGGTTTCCTGTAGATTTTCAATCGATGCCCATTGACGAGCATGGGGATGGCTTCTTCATCAATGGTCTTGATAAGGACTGAACCATTGTTGTTGCATTTCTCCACTATATATGGTCCTAACCACCTTGTCCTCAGTTTCCCTTTGAAATCCTTGCATCTTGAGTCATACAGTAGCGCCCAATCTCCTGGCTGGTGTTATCACTTTAAAAAGATCTTATATATGCAACTTCTCATCCTAGCCCGATGAGGAGGGTCAATGTTAGTCTATGTTGTTTTCATATTGTTTTTTCCCTTAAAGTCTGAAGTTTTAAGAGGTCATGAGTCAAGTATATTCTTATCTACCATTGGTCCCCCTTCATTCACCATTGTTTCATAGCCATGTGTCATTTTGTTATCCACCACCAAGCCTTTTGGGAATTGCGTAGCGCATGCATTCTTTTAAAGTGTTTTCGCAGCGCGTTTATTTTCTTTAGCAGTTTCGCAGCGCAAACCTTATTAGGTGATTTCGTAGCGCATTATTCAAATTTCAAACTAACCGCGCTGCGAAATCAGGGATTCGTGCATTTCACAGCGAATCTTTCCTGAAATTTCAAATCCATTAGGTAAATCAGAGGCTGTGTCATCTTGTGTCAGTTCATGTACTCCATTTATCACATTCCACCTCCCATCGCCATTATCACCACCATTAGATTTGTTGATACTTACGAATTACCATTTCCAAGAAAGGCCACCTTGCACAAGTCTTAATGATGATTGTAAGCCTTGCATGAATAACAAATCTGCAAGATTGCAATTTGAAAGATTACAAACGGCAAGATTTCAATTTTAAATACAAGTGTAATCAAGCGAGGCAGCAAATTCAAACGAGGCAGAATTTCAAAAGAAGCTGAGTTTACAGTTCAAACAGAGCTAGTATTCCTTGTTTGCAAGTCTTTAAGATTTCATGGAGAGATCAATGGAGAAAAAAGAACACAGATCCGGAAAATGTCTGAGGAATGAGCCTGAAGGCTTGGATATTGCACTGAGGAATAAAGAGGTGGAGAAGGCGTTTAAAAAGGCCGGGAGTTGGAATTTTTGCAAGAAGTTACAAGGAGGGCATGCACAGGTAACCAAAGAATTTGCGCTTAATTTCACAGGTTTAAATTCAAGGTAGCTATGATAGAATTGCAGGTCTCGCTAGAGATGATATCCACTGTGACAGAGATTCCACGAGGACAAGAGAACTGGTTCAAAAACTTCAAATTTGACATGAATCCATGCAAGGAGTTTTTAAAGAAGGAGTTTGTAAATTCAGATTTAAGTAATTCAGTGCCCAGGAGCTATGTCAAAGAGTCTTATGCACATTTACTCACCTGTATACAAAAATACCTGATTTGCGAAGGAAGGTATAGCAAGGTGTATTTGTACCATTTCAAGCTCCTTTTGCATTTCACAGGGAAGGTTTCCATTGATCTACCATTTTATCTATTCCGTGGTTTGAGTAAGATGTGTGACAAAGTACAATTGAGGAAGGAAGCTTGTGAAACTTCTTTGTTTCATCATGGCTTGATTAAACTACTGGTCTTACATGAGCTTCAAAAGGTAGGCAAAGACTGGAATTCATTTATTTTTATGGCTGGTTTCAAAAGCCAGACTGGCCTCAGTCCTTTACCTGCAAGAGATCTTACAATAACGGATCTTCAAACAGAAGCAAGAGCTAAGAGATTTCCAAAATTAAAAGCAAGGAAACAAGTGAGAGAGTCAGTACAGCCACTGATCATTCAAGATACACCTCAGCAATCAACTAAGGAAAAAGTTCAAGTTAAAAAGGTTGCACCTGAAGCAAGCACAGCTGAAGTAGTCTCAAGGAGAAGAACAAGAAGTCAGATGGTTGCAGAAAAAGGTAAGGCAGTAGCTGTTGAAGAAAGTCCAGTTTCAAAGAGAAATCTAAACGATTTATTGCAGGCTATTGACTTTGAGGAGTCCCCACTAGTTCAAGAGGAATTGATGCAGTCGAAAAAGAGAATACAAAAGAAACAAGCTCAAGAAGCTAAATTTGAGAGCAAGTTGAACAATTTGTTTTCAAACCCAGGAGACCCATAACAAGGAGATTTCAGCAAGTACAGGAGGTACCACCAAGAACAGAGGAAACAGGGGAAGAGATACAACGCCATCAAAGAAAGGACAAAGGAAAAACAGTCGCCACATATAAAGAAGACAATATAGCAGACTTGAAAAGAAGATTGGAATCAACTAACCTTGAGATTGCCAGACTGAGGAAAGCTACTAGAAGACATGCCATCATATAAGCTAATTATTACATAATTAAAGCCTTATGGGAAGAGAAAGCAACTGTAGAGGTGGTTGACTGTAATACTCAATTCCATACTTGGACAGTACCGGCAATCAAAGAAGCAAAATTCATCAGGATGATTAATATGAAATTAAGAGCTGGGAACAAGATTATGAAGAAACAGATAGAAGATTTAAAGGCACAGTTAAGCCAACTAAAGGAACCTTCTAAATGAAATCACATTTCAAGTAAGATTATGTTTTGAATTTTGATGAGTTTGCTTAGTCTCATCTTCTTGAAGAATTCTAAATGTCCATTCAGTTTTGGAAAGCCTTGGAACAATTGAAAGGAGGTTTTGACAACAAAGTGTTCAATTAATAAATTTTGGGTTGAGAACTATGTTTTTTAAACAACTCAGCAGTTTCGTAGCGCGCTACGAAACTGCTGAAGGTGATGATTAAGGCTCATCAGTTTTGTAGTGCGCTACGAAACTGCTGAAGCTAAAGGTTCCAATACAAATCAACCAATTTTGAAATAGAAGCGGGAAAATTTTGAAGAACAAATATATGCAAGGAAACATCCAAAGCTGCAGCAATCAATCAGATTAAGACAGATGGAGAAATATGGGTTTGGATCCGAATTTGAATTTTGTCATAAAGTGAGCATTTTAAGCATGGTTTAGATATGTTAAGACAGCCTGAATGAGTTTTTGTTTTAAAAAGAAGTGGACAACACATCAATGGACATGGCCATCTGTCACCTTTTGGAAAGCAAAGATGAAAGACTTGCTTCTGTGGATTCGAAAACCATAAAGACTGAGGAGCAGGGGTTGTTTCCTATATTTCAGCACAATGGGAAAGATGGGGCATAAAAAACAAGCGCGGAGTTTTAAACTTCCATCGCAGCCAAACTAACAGCGAACCAGATTTCAAGGAACGGGAATCATTGTAACCAACGCTATTATTAGCGTAGCATGGTGTTAGAATCCTACTAGATTTAGAACTCTGAAAACTCTAGTTAAAAGTTTGTTATATTAAATAAGCAGTTAGAAGTGGATTAGGTGTCATTAGAAGTGGATCTCAAGTTTCCCTCATGCTTGAGGAAAAATCTCAATTAGATAGGAGAAGAACTCTATATATAGCTGAAGCAGCAATGTAAAAAGGGTTGGAAATTTTATGAAAAAAGCTGATATTTGGCTTATGTAAGACTCTGTTTTGATAATACATGTTTGGCTTTACTTCTCAGGATTCATGAGGGATTTTATGTTCAGAATGTGTGATGTTGTCCTTTTCCTA
>APFE031735167.1:8879-24522 GCA_000404065.3 Pinus taeda | reverse complement strand
GATATTAAAACACCTAGGCTACCTCAGAGAGGTTTTCACCTGAATCCTTATTTTGTTTTCTTTCTTTGTTAGTTACCTAATGAGGAGGAGCTTAAACTTGCTCCACCATCATCACTGTCTTATTGATATGTTCAATGAATTCTTATTTAGATAAAGGCCTCTTGACAGCTCTTTGACCATATAAATTTAGAATCTTTGGCCAACAACCCAAACAAAGGAGAGGCCAACTTGCTGAAGTCCTTTATGAACCTTCTGTAGTATCCAGCTAACCCTAAGAAACTCCTGACATCTCTCTGCTTTTGTGGAGGTGGGACCCTTTGGATGATGGCTATTTTTTCTGGGTCCACTTGCAATCCTTGCTGAGATATGGAACGACCTAGCACAGTCCCTTCAGTCATTAAGAATTCACATTTTTCTAGACTGAGAGACAGGTTCATTTCAATGCATATGCGTAATACTTTTCCTAGGTTAGTTAGGGCTTCTTGGAAAACACAACCATAAGGTGTAAAATCAACCATATAGATCTCTACAACATCGTGTACTAATTCAACAAAAATACTCAAGACTGCTCTTTGGAAAGTGGCAGGAGCATTACATAAGCCAAAAGGAAGGACCCTATAGGCAAATTAACCCAAGGACAGGTGAATGTGCTTTTATCCTAGTTTTCTGGGCAGATTTGGATAAAGTTTGTACCCACTGAATCCATCTAGGACAGAAAAGAACTTCTTCCTCGCTAGGCCATCCATCTAGCACTTGGTCAATGAAGGTTAGGGGAAAATGATCCTTCTTTGTGGCTTTGTTCAACTCCCTATAACAAACACAAATCCTCCACTTACCATTCTTCTTGGGAACTAACACTAAAGGAGAGATCCACTCACTGTTAGAGATAGGGTAAATGAACCCTGCATCTAAATGTTTTTGCAATTATTATTTGACTATGTATTTAAGGGTTGGATTCATTCTCTTTTGTGGTTGCCTAACTTGCTTGCAACCTTTTGTTATAGACATGTTTGGGCACTGCAACCCCAATCTTATATGTCCATAAACCAAGGGCTTCTAAGTCCCTAAAAGTGTTGTTTCATACCCTAAAGGAACAAGGTCAATTGATTACATCATCTCCCGGAAGTTCTCCATGAAACATTGCTCAAAACTGGTCAAAACTAGACCATCTCACCTGCTCCATTGTCAAAGTGTGATGCATCCCACCTAATGCACACGGGGGGTGCGATGCATACTAAAAATCCCTTCTATGGGGTACGATGGGCGAGAGTAAACAAATGGCAGAGACAGTTTGCAAGGTGGATGATCATGGAATCTTCCATAAACTTCTCCTGTGACACTTACCTCTCTGAATTCGCCCAGGGATGAGTAAGAGATCATGAAATCTCCAAGTGGAATTGAGAACTATCAGATGAATGACACTAATCAAAAACCCAGAAGCTGACTCACTCACCTACAAACATCTATATATGGATCCCTCATCCTAGAGATCCAGAGGCTGGAATTTTTCATCTTGTAAGGAAGTGTTGTTGGTTTCTTTGTGGAACATCATAGTGTTGGGTGATCTAACTTTTCATGAGGTGAAGAAGGGCCTTCATGCTAGGAGGATGGCGCTGGATCAGATCAATGGGTTGTAATCCTCTCTTCTACTACTTTTATCAGTGAATCTATTTCCGTTTTCCTCCATATTCTTGTATGTCTTTGAATCTTGAGTTGATATATGCATTTGTATGGTCAATATATATTTGATCCTATACTGTTTATGATTATAGATCTCTATGCTTTGATGGTATTATGCTGCTTTGACTCTATAGGTGTTCTTTGAAGCGGGACAAGTGAGGAAGGAGCAGTAAAGATCTATCAAAGGGGAGAGGAAACAAGCAAGGAGCCAAGCGGAAGACTGAGGTTGGTATTCTCTGCTTCTCTCTCATATACTTCTCGTAAAGGAAAACACAAGGAACTTTAGTTTGTTTGTTTCTAAGATAGCTACCCATCTTAGTGGGACTAGTAGCTCTAAATGGACACTAGTTTTCTCAATAACAAGATGGCGACTCCATTGGGGAGCGAATAGATTGGTTGCTTGTTTCTAGTTTGTTTACTTTATAAACTACAAACAGAGCCTGAAGTTATGCTAGCTAGCCTTCGAACTACTTTTGCTATGCAACTGCAAAGTAGATAAATGCTGCTTCAGTCAATCTCTAGGTTATTTTATGAATTAAACATCTAACTTGCAAACATCCTAAGTGCCCTGGTGGTGGCTCAAGTAACCTCATTAGATCAGCCAGTATGTTTTGTATTTACTGACTATCATTAGCTCAACCTAAATCCATACACTAAGCTGCAAACTGTGACCAAAAACCAAGTTAAAGTCTCGTCCCTGGACCATCGCACTGTCTCCTTTTGATAGGCTGGATGCATTGCACCTCCCGTGTGCTGTAGGTGAGATGCATCCCTATTTCCCTGTGTTACAGGTGCGATGATCAGATAACACTGTTTCTGCCTCCAGATTTTGGTTTTTCTTCATTCTCTTCAGCTTTATTCAAGAGTTTTGTTGTCTATGATCAATATACCACTATTGAAACTCCCTTCCTTTGCATTATTCAACCTCCATTGTACAAAGAATTGTGAATGTTTTTATGTATTTTTCGCCATTTACAGTTCTCCTTTACAAATAGTAACTTAATCGAACTGTCGTCTTTTGATTTGAAAGTGTCACAAGTGTCATTTTCAGTCAAAGAAAAGAATCCTCTTCTTTTTTATAGTCGATTACACTGTTACTCTTGTATTTGATTTGAATTGATAATATTTCAAATGTTGAAAGCAGTTTTCAATTCAAAATCGCAAAGTGTCATCCTCATCTTCCTTTCGTCTTTTGAAAATAAAATTGTTAGCACTGTCACTTTGAAAAGATAATTCAAATTCGTACTTAGCATTATTTTTGTCATTCACGCATTAAGAAAGCAGAAAACAAATACATGCATGTGCATTTGCATTTAGGCTGCTTGTGGAGATTGATTTAGAACAGTGCATCTTAGTGTGTGTTCTCTGCTCTTTGTTGAAAGAATTTCGCTTCTCTTTCCTTAGTAGCTAGGATTTTCATTGCAAAAAGAGAAATAAACGTCTATTTATCATCTTAGATTGCATATTTAGGAGTTGTATATCTACATCACGCGATGAACCTTAAAGGAAAACTTCTTAAGAAAGATCAACTGTAAAATAAATTTCAATGAACATAAAAACGCTTTGGAACCTAATGCACAACATTTAGAAGTCTAGGCTAGAGACATATTCTGGCGTTGTAAAGCCTGGTAACTATCGCTTTCATCGTAGGTTGGGTGATTCCCCCTCTTTGAGATGATAAGTGCTAGTATGGACTTGTTCTCCCACGTACCATCGAGTATATATTGGGAGACCACAATAGGATACATCCTTTATCCTTAGGAAGCCATGTATGCCACCCTATGGATCGCAACGCACTGAACACAACATTCGGGAAGATTGACTGTCGTACTGTAAAAAGTATTATGTATTTTTGCGATTGGTTTGGTAATCCCTCTGTCTAGATTTCCAGAGTAGTCACTTTTTTTCCTTTTCAGACTCCTTAAAAGAAAAGGTCCATCTAAGCACTTGTCACTTCAGTCTCATTAAAAATCGAAGGCGACTAGAGTCATCTTTAGCTTTTTCTCGACTCTTAAAAATTGAAAAAGCAAGTTGTGTCAAAGCATCATAAAATTTATTTTAATTGGAATAACATCACTATTCCCTCATTGATCTTAGGTTGAGAAAATGGAGTCCACCAACCAAGGATTTCCCCTTGGGGGAAATCCAAGTCCTTTCTCCTCTCAGGGAGATGTTGGTGCACCTCATATGGCCACATTGTCCCTTCCAGGACTGACAATTGGCCTGCCAGTATAGCTCTTCTCAATCTCTGTTGTTCAAAGCACCGTGATTCCTGAGCAATCAAATCAGCAACCGGATGATACTAGAGTTACCCCCCAACCTTCTACTTCGTTTATTTCTCCCTCTCCTTCTTCCTCTTCACTTGGTGAAGCTAAAAACCAAGTAACTGAGAAGAAGAAGAAAGGGAAGGAGAAGAAGAAGAAGAAGCCAACGGAAAAAGGGGGCAGCCAAGCATCGTCTAGTGAAAATCCACACACTGCACCATCCAAACCTAAACCTCCACGTGTCATTTGCAAAGGGGACCACTATCATCGAAATTGTCCTTGCATCCCACAGATCTTAAGGGATTGGTCTCCCCGCTTGCACAATCCGGTGTCGTCAACCTCTAACGATCATGTTGAAAGTACACTGTCAACTAGTGAAAACAAAGTCACTGGACAGAAAGGAAGATCTAAAATTCCTTGTAGACTGTGTGAAGGAAATCATTCCATCCACCGTTGTCCCTTCCTAGACGAAGCTAAAAGAGTCTTGGATAACTGTCCTGCTTCACCGCTATGGCTTCCTCCTGGACACAAGGAACTCTTGCCGAGTCCATCATTAGTTGAAAATCCGACTGACACACCTTTATGATCAGTCGAAGCATCTATCATTAAACATAAATCCTCTGAGTCCACCCTGGACCAAAGTCAACAGGTCGAGACGGTAGTCAACCCAGTCTTGTCTTCAGAAGGTCTACCTTCAGATGATATAGTCACTAAGGAGAATGAGAATGACACCACTCAAATTCTTTTTGTAAATGTAAAATATGATGAACATGGGGGAAATCTACCCATTCCTTTACCGTAGGAATTAATTTTGTCAGAGATGTATCCAACCATTTATTCGGTCCCACCTCCAAGCAACCTAATCGTTTCCTTCGATTGGAATCTACTAGGCAGACCCCGTCTACCATCTAATGTAGCATTCCGAATCATAGTACAAGATTACAAAATGGTCATGGTCGGTACTATCATAGATGAAGGGGCTTCTGTTAGTATCCTTTCCTCAATTGCTTGGAAAGCACTTGGTTCACCATCGCTTCTGCCTAAGATGCGAAATCTAACAGGCTTCAACAAAGGAACCAGTCGACCGTTAGGGATCCTTCCAAATTTTCCTATAACTTTGAGAAGGAAAATTGTTTATCTGAATGTGATGGTATTCCAAGGACCTTTAGATTACAATATACTCCTTGGGCGTGACTACATTTATAGCATGGGAGCTATTATTTCCTCACTCTTTCGAGTGATGTGTTTTCCGCATGAAGGGAGAGTGGTCCAGATCGTAGACCAACTTTCATTCCCCGGTTCACACATAGCTAATAGTCAAGTTCCATCCCTAACTGGTCTTTTTTCACAAGAAATGTCTCATCAATCTCCAGTCCGTCCACCTAATGAGCGCGAGTGATTCGGTGATTGTGATTGAAACCCAGGGGGCATGCACCCTGGTCTACTTCGGCAGGAAAACTTCAGGTATAGGATAGGTTTCCACAGAGGATATATGATTAGTCTGATACACCCGTCTGTTTAGGAAAATAGGATTCGATTGGAATAAGATTCCCTCGTCAAGGTTAGGTGATTGGAGCTAGAATCACCTTCATCCATTTCGATGGACAAAGCCCAGGAAGTGTTTTTTTCTACTGCGCAGGTGGAACCATCTTGTGAATGCAAGAACTTCTGTATGGTAACCTGGAAACTCTACTTCGCTATACCTGGGGGCATACAAACATTTTTTCATGCAAGTGAAAAGCGACCATTTATTTTCTTAGTTTGTAGGTTCTTAACCCTTTAAACTCTTAGGATTGGTCGTTCCTAGCTTGCATAATGAAAGGATTCAAAGAAAAGTTGCGAATGGGGCAAGCTCCTTAAAAAATGAACCTACTGATGAGACATCCTTATTATACGACTGGCACGAGTAGTTTTACGCGAAGTTCAAGCTCGTTAAAAAATAAACCTAGCAATAAGCATATGTTCCACCAGAGTTTAAGCTCATTAAAAAATGAACCCACCTCCGGTAAATAACCATTGCGATTACATTATTATCAGCTTTTGAGCCTTGGTCATGTTCTCACCATCACCTCCACTCTTTTTAGCCAATCATACGCCTCCATTTGATTGTTTACCCCTTTTGAGGAACAGCTACGATGAGTGATCGTATTAGCCACCTTCTTTACACTGCCATGATTGAAAATTTCCAAACCTTACCTGGAACCAGTTGCTATCAAATCATTACTCGTTCCTCAAAAACGAGTATCCTTTAAGCTATTTTCATCTGACTCGTAAATATGAAAAGATTGCCAAGCAATTGGCCTCTCTGGCTCGTTAAAGTGATTGGAAGTGCCATCCCTCCTCTAGATTTTAATATTTTTGGACCCGAGGGATCATTGCACAAAAAGATCGAGTGCTTGTCTTGTTCGGCTCGTTAAAACTATTAAAAAGTCATCCCTTTCGTATTATTTTATACTTTTTTGGACTTAAGGGATTATATTACGAAAAAGGATTTCTGGAGTTTCCTTTCCGTCTCTTTTCAGACTCTCTAAAATTGAAAAAGACTGAGTTATCCCTGTCATTAAACTCATTAAAACAATAACGACAAACTTGTCCATGCAGACAAGAATGAGTTTCACTGTCGCTAGGCTTGTTAAAACATAGCGACAGGTTTGCCTAAAGGGAAAATTATAGAACAAGCATATTTTATCCTCCTCAAGCTTGAAAAAAATAAAGAGGTATTGGTCAACAATGAATGGGGAAAAATTGGGAAGAAAACTTGAAGAAACTTTATTGGTAGCATGTCGCTCTTGAACATGACACTTTCACTCCATCACCATGATTGAGTTCAGTTGGGTTATTTCGTTCAGCGGTCATATCACCATTGGTCCACCATACCATCCATTTTTGGGGTTAATGCTACCAATCCATTTCAGTGTCCCTGATATGTTCAAGAGAAGTCGCTCAGAGAATTCACCAACCCAGCTTGTCTCTCATCCACTGCAATACCTTCACCCTTCATTCTTTCATGACCGCCACCCTGAACCTTGTATCATCAGATCATTTTCACCTCCACAAAATCATTTCCTCCATTCTGTGTTGTAGATGTGGGATTCATTAAGGCCCTCCTACAATGGGTCACTTCTTGTTGACGTCAGCTCATTATCCAAGAAGTTGACTTAGGAACAACCCTTTCAGTACTTTGAAGCTTGCATGCCTCAATGGCAAGTTTCTCACTTCTGGCGACAGCTTTACATCAATGGCCTTTGACCGAAATATTTTGTGTGGTGTTCGACACCAAGTCCCATTTTCACACCACGTGAATTGTACTGCAATACCTTGGGGGTCATTATCATTATCGGTGATTCCCCTCACACCGTTAACAGCTTACATCATTGGCTGGTAATCAGGCAATGTCTTTCCATGTTCGACTTCAAAACATCTTTTCACATGGTTCGACTTGTACTTCGGGCGAAGATTGAACGAGTTTGAAGACCTCGGATCTAGTTTCATCCATCCGGGCTGCGATATATTCAGGAAAATAAAAACATCAAATGTACATCATAGTTGCACAGATAATAATCCAAGCTAAAGGATGATGGCTCTACCAAAATCATCAGTTTGCCATACAAACGGTTGTCTGTCTTATGTACATGAAAATGAATTTATAAAGCTGAACATGGGAATGCCCGCCTCAGCTAGATCATGAAAATATTATGAAGATAATGTATTGTATTGTATCTTATTACAAAGGTCACCTTCCAGTTCGAAAAACCTTGGATCCTCATGATAAAGCATTTCACCCGACATCAAAATATTTACGACCTCATGCTTTAGGGGGCAACTGTTATAGACATATTTGGGCACTGAAACCCCAATCTTATATGTCCATAAAACAAGGGCTTCTAAGTCCCTAAAAGTGTTGTTTCATACCCTAAAGGAACAAGGTCAGCTAATTACATCATCTCCCAGAAGTTCTCCATGAACAATTGCTCAGAACTAGTCAAAACTGGACCATCTCACCTGCTCCATGGTCAAAGTGTGATGCATCCCACCTAATGCACACGGGGGATGCGATGCATACTAAAAATCCCTTCTATGGGGTGCGATGGGCGAGAGTAAAAAAATGGCAGAGACAGTTTGCAAGGTGGATGATCATGGAATCTTCCAGAAACTTCTCCTATGACACTTACCTCTCTAAATTCGCCCAGGGATGAGTAAGAGATCATGAAATCTCAAAGTGGAATTGAGAACTATCAGAGAAATGACACTAATTAAAAACCTAGAAACCGACTCACCCACCTACAAACATCTATATATGGATCCCTTATCCCAGAGATCTAGAGGCTGGAATTTTCTATCTTGTAAGGAAGTGATGTTGGTTTCTTTGTGGAACATCATAATGTTTGGTGATCTAGCTTTTCATGAGGTGAAGAAGGGCTTTCATGCTGGGAGGATGGCGCTAGGTCAGATCAATGGGTTGTAATCCTCTCTTCTACTACTTCTATCAATAAAGCTATTTGAGTTTTCCTCCATATTCTTGTATGTTTTTGAATCTTGAGTTGATATATTCATTTATATGGTCAATATATATCTGATCCTATATTGTTTATGATTATAGATCTCTATGCTTTGATGGTAGTATGCTGATTTGACTCTATAGGTGTTCTTTGAAGCGGGACAAGGGAGGAAGGAGCAGTAAAGATCTGTCAAAGGGGAGAGGAAACAAGCAAGGAGCCAAGCGGAAGATTGAAGTTAGTATTCTCTGCTTCTCTCCAATCTACTTCTCATAAAGGAAAACACAAGTAACTTTGGTTTGTTTGTTTCTAAGATAGCTACCTATCTTAGTGGGACTAGCAGCTCTGAATGGACACTAGTTTTCCTGATAACACCTTCCTTGATGTATATGTGGTGAGTACACACCAATGGGTGTACTCCCTTCATTTCCTTGTAGCTCCAAGCGAAGGCTTCTAGGTTTTCTTTCAACATATTGCATAGCTTTTCCTCTTCAAGAACAAACAGAGATGGGTTGATTTACAAAGTTTTCTCAGGGTGAAATCCTATGGTTTTTACTCGGAGTGGGTTGGAATTGGCCAAGCATAAGTCAATTTGATTATTATTTAGTGTTTCCTTTACTTCTTCTTCTAATGGTAATGAACTAGGATTTGGACTTTGGAGCAAGTTTTCAATTAAGTCATCCTCCTCCTATGATTGCTTCCAAAGCATAAAGTTGGGCAGAATAAATGTCATCTTCTTCTTCCTCCTCCAACCATAAATGTAAATCATGTTCTAGGGAGGATTGAGCAGGAGGGGACTAACGGTTTGGACATATGCCCATTCTTGATGGTCATATTTCCAGCTTTGCAGCTAATGTAGTCATCAGTTGTGGCTAATCATGGCCTCCCAAGGATGAGAGGGTAACTAGTGAGTTTACCCTTAGGCTGGAGAACTAGGAAATTTGCAAGGTACTCCCAAGAGTCAATGGAGACCATCTCATCCTCCACAATTCCCTCAAGGGTGACTATGGAAAATTCTGCAAGTTGCAAAACTGTTGTGGTCTTCGTTAATGACCCTTGGAGGTTAAGCTTGAACATGGTTTCCTTGGTCATCACATTAATGGCAACCCCAAGATCAATTAGAGTGTGTGGGATAATGGTGTCATTAATGTGCACATCTAATACAGGGGTTCCAGGGTCTAAGTATTTTGGACATATTACCTGCCCCAACATTAAGTCAGATAACTGCCCAATGATGTTAATGGTAGGGGAATCCCTTTTTCTCCTTAATCAACTTATTGTAGATAGGAAAATCTTTGATTGCCTGGAGAAGGAGGATCTTTACACATAGATTCTTCAATTCTCCTAGAAGTTTAGTTTCTTCTGGGGTAGGCTGGAGTGGTTGGGCTAATCTTTCAGGAAAGGGTGGATTTTCTTTAAAGTTTATTTCCTCTCTTTCTTCCTCAACCTCCCTATGTGGAGAGGGTGGTATGTTATCTGGGAGAATTCTCCCAGATATTAGGTTGATCTCCTAGATTTCTACAGCGTAAGCTAGGTATGATGTCTCTCCACTGTATCCTTGTTGAGCCTACCTATTGTTTAGGTTTGGATTTGGCTAGGTAGGCATCTGGGTTTGCTTAGGTGGAGTAGAGTGCAGGAGTTGTGGTTGGGTAGGTGGTGGAGGCAATAGGGCTGGAACATTGTTGACTTGGGGCCTCCACCCCTGGGGTGGGGTATTCCGCTGATGTTGTGGCTGAATGTAAGGCTGAAATCACTGGCTCGTTGGCTAGGAATGATACTGAGGTGCATAGGACCAAGGAGGGGGTGTAGACTAGGAAGGATGAGCAGGGGGTCCCCAAGAAGGTATAGTTGTGGTTTGGTTGGGTCTGTAATATGCATGGGATTATCCTTGCATACCCCGCTGGTATGGTCTAGGCCTAAGAGGTCTCCTTGGTTGATGTAGCAAAGCTGCTCACTGACCACTTCAGCTCCTTGATATACAACTTTGAGTCTGGGTAAGGAAGGGCACTTGTTTGTGGAGTGCTTTTCTTCACAGACTGAGAAAATCTCAATACAGTTCAATGGGCATTCATTCCTAGGATGCCTCCTAGTGCATCTAGGAAAAAAGATGGCCAAGGCTCTCTCTACTTCCTCTTACCTCCTTTAGATATGCATGGTATCCAATTACAAGGGAAGCATTTGTAGCATCTCACTTTTGAAGTCCTCCAACATATTTCCAATTTAACCCTTGATGGATTAGTTGGAAGATGATGTACTGGCCATAGGTTGACTACTCCTACCCTTTTTCCTGGTTTCCCTAGAATGGTTTGTAAATAAAGTCTTGATATGCTCATAGGGTAGTTGGTAGATATATCCTCTTGATAACAAATTCAAGGTATCTAGGATATCCTCCCTTACTCCTCTAAGCAGGACCAACTTCAGTGACTCAAGGTCAACTGTGCACCTGGCCCTTTTGTAACTGAGCTGGAATCTTTCTTCATAGTCTTCCAAGGATTCATCCTGGCCTATGGTCATCCTAAAAATATCTTCTTTAGTGTACTTTGACCTACAGTAGTCCCTATGTTTGTTGTTAAAGGCCTACTGCATCTAAGCCCAAGTTATGATGCTATCTCCAGGTAAACCCATGAACCAGCGCAATGTTGCATCCTTGAGGATAGATGGAAACAATTTTAACTTTTGCTCATCCTTTGTATAGTCATAGGTTTGGCATATAACAACAAACTCAAATAGGAAAGTGTCAGAGTCCTCTATGGTCAAGCCATGGAAATGAGGTAGGGTAGAGGGGCTTATACTCTTCATTTTAGTGTCCCCATTGGTTTCCCTAATGGGTAAGGCACCCATAATTCTCTCTCTATCTCCTTTGTCATCTTGGTTTTGAGCCATTGGTTCAGTAGGAATGGGTTCTTCCTCTTCTTCTTCCCCTATAGGTTCTTCAAATATGTCAGGTTTCTCACCTAAAAGTTCTTCCAATTCATAGTCACCGAAGAAGAGAGAAGGTTGACTATTGGATGTAGTGGGGGTATTTGGCAAGAATTTTCCTAAATTATCCCTATTCCTATGAGGCATGAAAGGAATTTTTTTTAGGTTGGTTATTGTAAGATTTTATTTAAACATGGAAAGTACTCTGTAGAAAGGAAATTGCTAATTAAATGAAAAACTACTAACAGAATGGAAACTACTTGCAGAATGAAATTGCTGATTGAATGGAAAGACTTTTGACAGAAAGAAAACTATTTGCAAAATGAAATTGCTTAATTGAATGAAAAACTACTAACAAAAAGGAAACTACTTGCTAAATTGAAATTGTTGATTGCAGAATGGAAAGGAAAGTAGATAAATGACAAATGAAATAAAGAAACTAGATTACTTTTGCAGAAATAAACTAATGGAAGAAAATGAAGACTAGGAGTAGAAGAAAATAAAGTTAGAGACTAGAAATAGAAGAAGGATCAGTAATTCACATCCTACTCTAACACCTCCCTGACAACGGTGCCAAAAAGTGATGAGCCTAGGTATTGCAGCAAGAATGCTGCAACTCCCAGGGTTACCAGCTTTACTTATCAACCCGGGGTTCATACAAACTTGGAGGTGACAGTGTTATATGCACAAGTAGAAGTGAAGGTACTACCAGTTGTCACTGCTCATCTGGAAAAAGACCCCAGGGGTTCCAAGCGAGACTTCTATAGGGTTAGAAGAAGCTTGATTTTGATGGATGAGGAGCAAATCTATTCTAAGGGAGAGCTACTCTACCACAATAATGAAGAAAACAACTTGTAATGCTAACTCACACCAAACTCTAACTAACCATATAAACGGATATGTGAAGTAGAATTGCTAAAACAACACTAATCTAATGTTGTTATCTAAGTTGCATAAGTAAAATAACATCAAAGCTAGACTAAGGGGTAAGCAAAGGAAACTAAGCTAAGTCTATGTTTAAGCGGAAGAGTAGTCGGAGATCAAAATTGGTCAAAAGAGGACATAAGGGAGCAACATCACATAAGGACCATTGGATCAGTTGCGTGAAAGGCAAACGAACGACTGAGATCAGATCACAAGAGGGTACGTAGGTAGATGAGCGAACAGGGTTAACTAACAAGATGGACGACTGAGATTATATCGCGAAGGCTGAGTCAAGAGATGGATAGACAGGACTAATCAGCAGATGGATGGTGGAGATTAGATCGCAGGCAAAAGAAACGTGCGGAAATGGTAGCAGTTTGGCGGAGGTGGTAAGTTTTATTTCGCTTGCCCTCAAAACCATAAGATATATTTTGAAATTTCACGCGATTAGCCTCCCCGGACGACACGTAGCACATGGAAACCACTATTTTCACGTGTCCTCGGGCAAATAACGATCATACAGAAATCTGCATGATATGGCACGACAACCATTGGATCAGGCAAGGCTGATCAACGATGGAGATCAGATAAGCTAGTTGGCAATCGGGTCAAGCGAAAGTTATCAGATCAAGGAACAAATCGACGATGGAGATTAAAGCAGGAGAAGAAAACGTGTAGAAATGATGAAGTGGGTTTAGAGGGCAGTAAGCTATTTATCACACACCCTCAAAGTTGTAAGTGGTTTTCTAGAATTTTACGTGATTAGCCTCCTCGGGTGACATGTAGCATGGGGAAACCACTCTTATCCATGCCCTCAGGCTGATAATGATCGGGCAGAAATCCACGTGATATGGTGCGATAGTTGTCGGATCTGGCTAAGTAGATCAATGGTGGAGACTTGACTGAGCTAGTTGGTGAGCAGGTGCAAAATAGCCATTAGATCTGACGAGGCATATCGATGGTGGGGATTTAAAGTGCAAAAAGTCAGTGTTAAAAGTGAATTGGGTAGTGATTGGTCGGGTTTTACTCTGAATGGAAATCTGGGGGTAAAAACCATTTAAACCAGGAATTAACAGCTTCTGCCTTAGTATTTCATGCTAAGGGAGAATGAAAGGGGTATGAGGGAGATCAAATGACAGGAAGAGAGTGAAGGAGTAGATGATCATGAAAGGAATTGAGTAACAATGTAATGAACCCAGTGACTATGTTAAACAACAAACTCCCTGTGAAAACCAAAACCCCCATGTATTTGGGGTTGTTGTAGGGTTTCTTCCTCACGTCATGGTCCCAGAGGGAGAGGTGAGGCCGAAACACCTGTGGGCAACCTTGTGGATCTTTTCTTTGCTAACCTACTAATTGAATGAAAGCATAAATGAAGCAAAATGAAACACAACTAATATAATCTACACTACTTTAATGAGACTGCAACTACTTAAATAAATAAACAATTAAATAATAAACCTCTATAATGGGAATGGACTACTGAAGTAAATGAACAATCAAATCATTAATCTATGCTACTACTGTAATGAAAATGAACTACTTAAGCAATGAACAGGAAACCATGAATATGTGCTACTGTTGTAATGAAAATGAATCTAATTAAGCAAAGAGCTTCAACCCTCTGAGTTAAGTCAGTGTTGGCTCGAAACAAAACTCATCTTCATTATAAATCAAAAAAATTTATTGTTGGGTTGTGTTAGATTCTTTCCATGACTAGCCCACGTAGTTAACCGGGGGGTTATTCGTTGCACCGATTGGTAGCAGGGGTAGTCACAGGGGGTTTGAGGGGTGTAGGTAACCCCACTCTATGGGGTCCGAGGCAACGCCCCTGAAAATTTTGGTTTTGGACCCTATGTTAGGTTGGGCAGACCTACCTATGGTTTTATGCATGATTTTCACACATGGTTTTAGACGCGATGGTTTTCGGTCCATGGTTTTGGACACGATGGTTTTCGGTCCATGGTATTAGATGCTTTGGCATGTATAAATATGTATGGTAACATTGAAGGAAACATAATGAAAAATCAATCTAGTAGTCCCGGTTTTGGGATCAAGGGGAAAATCTCTGTGTATATGTGTTTTATGTGTTATGCTCTCGCATTGTTTATTTTCTGTGTTTTAGAATTCGTATGCAGGTAATTTCTGTACGGTGTTAAAACCTACATTTGGTATCAAAGTTGTTTTGGCTTTAAGGGGATGCCTTTGTTGCTGAGGGGTTTCGCTCAAGCCTGTGGTAGACCCTGTTTAGTGGGAGATCTGCGAGATCGATTCTGGTGGTGAAAGAAGATGGCGAGCAGTGGAAAGATAGAGATCGAGAAATTTAATGGACAGAGTTTTGAGTTGTGGAAACTCAATATGGAGGATCTGTTGGTGGATAAAGATCAGTAGATCTGGGTACTAAACTAACGAGAGTGTTTGATGAAGAATGGAAGAAGTTGGATCGGAAGGCAAAGAGCACAATACGATTATGTGTCTCAGATTTAATATTACTAAATGTATCAAGGGAAGCTACGACGAAGGCTTTGTGGGACAACTTAGGGACTTTGTAGCAATCTAAGTCTCTGGTGTATAAACTATTCCTACGAAAAAAATGTATAACCTAAGGATGAAAGATGGAGACTCAGTGACAGAGCATCTAAATACATTTAATACTGTGGTAAGTCCGTTATCATCTGTTGATATCAAAATTTCAGATGAATATCAGTGCATTAGTTTGTTATGTTCTCTACCATATTCATGGGATAGTTTGGTTATTGCAATAGGTAGCAATGCAACTACCTTGCAATTTGATGAAATAGTCTCACCCTTGCTGATAGAGGAGATGAGATGGAAAAATATGGAGAGCCAGAATGTTGATGCCTTGTCTGTACGAGAATGGTCCCATAACAGAAACAAAAATAAGTCATCGAGTAGGAGACCTAAATCTAGAGGGAGATCTAAATCTCCAGGAAAACCTGTAAAGGTGGTGTGCTGGAAATGCGGAAAGGAAGGGCACCACAAAAGGCATTGTAAATCTAAAGCCCCTGACAAAGGAAAGGGATTTGATGATTCTCCTTCTGTAGAGGCGAAAACCACCTCAGATGAAGGTGGGGATGTGTACTTGGCTTCTTCAAGTACACATGTAGATCATGAGGCATGGTTGATTGACTCAGGTGCATCTTTTCACTTCATTCCCCATAGAGAGTGGTTCTATGAGTAAGAGAAATATGATGGTGGTGATGTCTTCTTAGGGGATGATAGGAAGGCTATAATCATTGGTCGCGAAAAAATAAAGTTGAAGTTGCAAGGTGGAAGGGTTAGAACACTTTTGAGTGTTCTGCATATTCCTAAATTAGCCAAAAATTTGATTTCTGTAAG
>APFE031735161.1:10843-28603 GCA_000404065.3 Pinus taeda | reverse complement strand
ATTTGAGCCAGTGATTGATTCAGATCTGAGCTGTATTGTGTGTAACAGGTGGAGCTGGTACTGGATTGCTTGTGATAAGCACTGTACTTTGTAATGTTACATGACTCAATCATTAATATACAGATAGTTGGGGTTTTTAGCGAGATGCTTTCCCCGGGATACATACTGTGTTAATGTGTGAATGCTCTTGATGTTTTTATTGTTATTGATGCTGCTATATTGATGATCAACGTAGAGGAGCTTATGTATTGTGTATGTTTTCCGCAATAGTACATGATCAGGATAATCTTTGTTGAATATGTGTTAAATTATTCAAAATTTCTACAGATAGATGGATCACATTTGAGGTGAAGGGATTGAATAGGACTTGTGTATAACCCTTTTGCATGCACAGTGTTAACTATAACCTCCTCTTTGAATGTTGTTCATGAATTTGTTTTAATGTTGGTGGGATAATGTAATTAGTCATTAATGTGCACTCTACAGGTAACAATGATAGCAACAATCTAGTAACAACCTAAACCTATTTATGGATAATTCTTTAGAACTTAAGTTTAAGGGATTTTGGCTTGGGTTTCCACGCTTTGGTTATTGAATATTGACTCTTCTGTGTTGAATTTACCTATTGGATTTTGAAAGCCAATTGCCTCTATGATATTGAAGGTATACTTCATTTTTGTGTCGTCAATAGTGTGGATGGTTTTCATATTTGTAAATAGTATTTATTTTTGGGGGGCTCTAGTGCCCCTATTTGGGTCATGCAATCTAGGTTTTCCCCTTGTTAATTGGGCAAATAACAAGTTTTTTGTGTGTCTAGGTCCAACTTCTTTTCTAATAAAATTGGCAATGTCACTCATTCATTAATTTCATTGACTATAGGGAAGCCTAAGACATCCAGAGAGCCTTTCATTGGGACAAAGAGTACATTGGGTGTAACAAGGCCTCCATTTGTTCATTCACCACAAAGATTCATGAGAATGAACACTAGTGTTAATTCGTAAATTGTCGTGGATATTCCATTGGACAATATATCAAAAAGAGATCTACTAAATATATTAGAAAATTTTGAAATGTACACTATGAGGTTTTATTTCTCCTTGCTATCTATATTGCATTAAATACAATGCTTGCTCTCACTAGAACAATCCCTGCACAAGTATGATCAACTCTCTACTCACAAGTTAGCTCAAGACAAAACTTAACCTCTTCTGTTGCTCTCCAAGCCCCTATTTCCTTGCACCATTCTTGGTCAAAAAATCTAGATGAATACAATATGCTCTGCTCAACCTTGAGCTCAACCTGCGCAAGTATTTCCTGTCCTCTACATCATGAATTCCTTTGGCCAATACTTATCCAAATTCCTAGCCTTCAAGCTTCTGATTCCTTGCACAATTCCTGAGAGAATTAGCCTATATTTAAAGGGAAATCCTCACTTCATAACTATGCAATCCAAACATAGGTCCACAACTGATTACATGCACCATTTGTACAACATGGAAAATTATACAACTAATAGTACATTGTCTCTGCACACTAGTCTCAACTAGGTCTTCCTCTGAACTAACATGCATGAGTTATTTATGTGTGAATCTCCAGTTAGCTGGTGTGGCACTTAGGATGCACTAGTGCACCAACTCACTACTAGACCTCTACTAGTTCCTCCAACAGTTAGAACTAGTTTAACTGTCTATAACGCAGTCAAACTGAGTTATATAATTACAGCTCAAATAAATTCAATCTAGACCCCTAAAACTTAGGGATCACACTTACATGACTCCAGATAGACTTCCAACTCAAATTTCCTAAGCTAACTAAATCAACTTAACTTAGTTAATTGTTACAAGTTGCTATGAGAAAAGAATTACAATTTAATACAGAATTTAATTCAAGGTCAAATTAAATTGGAATTTCTAAATGTTATTTTTAACATTTCTTGTTGTTATTTTCAACAATCCCTCTCAATAAGAAAGAAATTCAACTCTATATCGATCCTGACCCTTTGGAATGTTCTGCATGCAACACTTCTCTCTAGTGTTGTTGCTACAACAAATCCTGAAACTAAAAAAGCATCCAACATGAATCAGTATGATGCATTTGTCATCAAAGTCTCTGACTGTTACTACCTCTGCCTTTGTCTACTAAAAATTATGCGCTTCTGCCGACTCTTCTTTTCTGCATTGTTGTCAACTCTTCTCTGCACTCTTCAGTATCTGACTGCTTTAGCCTCTATTACTCTGATCTTTGACTGCATCAACCGCTACTAATTCCTCCTGCTACTATATACTTTGGGCTCCTATAGCAAGGTATGATCCATGAGACAAAACCTCTCAATGGACCCTACCCAATTTTAGCCCTCTTGGGACTATCACTTCACATGTGGTCCCTCTACCCACCTGGCTCAAAATTTTCCCCTACTGGAGATCTCTGCATGAGTGGATGTCTCCACTCAATCTCCTCTCTACTTCTCCAGCTGTGGCTGCTCCACAATTGTCTGAGACTGCTTCTAAGGCTTCTTCTCGAGCTGCATGATGAGAAGTAATTAACTCTCCCTCTCAACCACCAAGTCTCTAACCTTTGCCCCTCTCCTCCAAGATTTGCATGCATCTTGTACCTCAAGAACATACAGGTTTTTGGCTCGCACATCTGTCCCACCATCACGAATTTTTCTCGAAAAAAAATAAAATAAAATTTGGTTTTATATTGGCAATATCTCCCTCACCAACCTCTGATTCAAATGATTTTTTTCTTGAATTTGGGTATTTTTCCGCAAGGAATCCATATCTTCTATTTGTTTTTAAAAAATTTCAACAAAAAAATTCAGATCTACTCTACAAACTCACTGCCCAAAAAATATTCTCACTCCTTAATCTGCCCACTAGCAGCCTTTTCGCTTCATTAAGAAATATGCACATAGGGTCTTCTGGATCTACCCTGAACTAGAGCTCCATCAATTTGCAAGGACAAATTTGAATTATTCTCTTATATATTATCTTCAGCTCAGATACCATGTAGAAAATTTCTACAAATCTAACTCTGATACCATGTAGAAAATTTATAAAAATCTAACTCTAATACCATGTAGATTTTCCTTTAGATTCACAACTCATGTAACATACTAAAACACAAGACAATAATCTATTCTACTCTTTAAACAATGGAAACCAATGATCGATGAAAACAATAATCAACAAGAGGAAGAACATCAATGGCACATGACATAATATTTATATTGGGAAAGCCACAGCTCAAAACCCCTACTATCTATATTGCATTAATAAAAAATTTGAGTAGTAAATCCAATGCTTGTTCTTATTAGAAAAATCCATGCACAAGTATGATCAACTCTCTACTCACAAGCTACCTCAAGCCAAACCTTAGCCTCTTATGCTGCTCTCCAAGCCTCTGTTTCCTTGCGCCATTCTTGGTCAAGAATCCGGATGAATACAATATTTTGTGCTCAACCTTGAGCTCAACCTGCACAAATATTTCCTATCCTCTGCATAATGAATTCCTTTCGCCAATACTTAGCCAAATTCCTAGACTTCAAGCTTTTGATTCCTTGCACAATTCCTGAGATAATTAGCCTGTATTTAAAGTGAAATCCTCACTTCTTAACTGTGCAATTCAAACATAGGTCCTCAACTGATTACATGCACCATCTGTACAACTCAAAAAATTATACAACTGATAGTACATTGTTCCTTCACTCTAGCCTCAACTGGGTCTTCCTCTAATCTGACATGCATGAGTTATTTATGAGTGAATATCCAATTAGCTAGTGTGGCAATGAGGATGCACTAGTGCACCAACTCACTACTAAATCTCTACTAGTTCCTCCAACAATTAGAACTAGTTTAACTGTCTATAGCTCAGTCAAACTGAGTTATCTAATTACAACTCAAATAAACTCAATCTGGACCCCTGAAACTTTAGAGATCACACTTCCATGACTCCAGATAGACTTCCAACTTGAATTTCCTAAGCTAACTAAGTCAACCTAACTTAGTTAAGTGTTACAAGTTGCTATGAGAAAGGAATTACAATTTAATTCAAGGACAAATTAAATTGGAATTTCTAGATGTTATTTTAAACATTTCTTGTTGTTGTTTTCAACTCTCCCTCTCAACGAGAAATGAATTCAACTCTATACTGATCTTGAACCTTTGGAATGTTCTACATGCAACATTTATCTCTAGTGTTGTTGCTACAACAACTCCTGAAACTGAAAAAGAATCCAACCTGAATCAATATGATGCATTTGTCATCAAAGTCTCTGATTGATACTAGTTCTGCCTTTGTCGACTAAAAACTTTGCACTTCTGCTGACTCTGTCTTTCTACATTGTTTTCAACTCTTTTATGAGTTCTTCAGTATCTAACTGCTCTAGCCTATGTTACTCTAATATTTGACTGCATCAACCACTATTGGTTCGTCCTGCTACTATGTACTTTGGGCTCCCATAGTAAGGTATGATCAATGAGACACAAATTCTCAATGGACCCTGCCCAATTTCAGCCCTCTTGGGACTATCACTTCACATCTCCCTACCTCTCACCTGGAGGTATGGCTACATGTGCTCCCTCTACCCACCTAGCTTGAAATTCCCCCCTACTGGAGGTCTCTGCATGAGTGGATGCCTCCACTCAGTCTCCTCTCCAATTCTCAAATAGTGGTTGCTCCACAATTGTCTGAGACTGCTTCTGAGGCTTATTTCAGGGTTGGATGATGAAAGGTAATCCACCCTCCCTCTCAATGTCTTTATCCTCAATGCTTTGCATGCATCTTGTACCTCAAGAGCATACATGTTCTTAGATAGCACATCTATCCTGCCATCACGAAATTTTCTAAAAAAAAAAAAAAAAAAAGAGTTGATTTTAAATTGGCGATATCTCCAATATCCGAACTCTGCTTCGAATGATCGTTTTTTTGAATTTGGGTATTTTTCCGCAAGGAATCCAGATATTCTATTTGTTTTTGAAACTTTTCAACAAAAAAATTCAAATCTTCTCTGCAAACTCACCGCCCCAAAAAAAAAAAAAACCTCGCTTCTTAATTTGCCCACTAGCAGCCTTCTAGCTCCTTTAAGAAATCTGCACTTAGAGTCTTCTAGATATGCACCAAACTAGAGCTCCATCAATCTGCAAGGACAAATTCTAATTATTCTCTTCTATACTTTCTTCAACTCAGATACCATGTAGAAAATTTATACAAATCTAACTCTGATACCATGTAGAAAATTTCTACAAATCTACTTTGTATACCATGTAGACTTTCTTGTAGATTCATAGCTCATGTAATGTACTAAAACACAACACCAGAATCTACTCTACTCTTTAAACAATGGAAACCAATGATTGGTGAAAACAATAATCAACAAGAGGAAGAACATGAGTGGCACATAACACAATATTTATCCGAGGAAAGCCACAACTCAAAAACCCCTACTATTTATATTGCATTAATCATAATCTGAGTAGAAAATACAATACTTGTTCTCACTAGAATAATCCCTGCACAAGTATGATCAACTCTCAACTCACAAGCTAGCTTAAGAAATTCCTTAGCCTCTTTTGCTACTCTCCAAGCCCCTATTTCCATGTGCCATTCCTGGTCAAAGAATCTGAATGAATACAATATGTTCTGCTCAACCTTGAGCTCAACCTACAAAGTATTTCCTATCCTCTGCCTGATGACTTCCTTTGGCCAATACAGCCAAATTCCTAGCCTTCAAGCTTATGATTCCTGGCACAATTCCTAAGAGAATTGGCCCCTATTTAAGGGGAAATCCTCACTTCATAATTGCACAATCCAAGCATAGGTCCTCAACTGATTGCATGCACCATTTGTACAACTCATAAAATTATACAACTGATAGTACACTGCCCCTGCACTCTAGTCTCAATTGGGTCTTCCTCTAAATTGACATGCATGAGTTATTTATGAGTGAAGATCCAGTTAGTTGGTGTGGCACTGAGGATGCACTAGTGCACCAAGTCACTACTAGATCTCTACTAGTTCCTCCAACAGTTGGAACTAGTTTATCTGCCTATAACTTAATCAATCTGAGTTATCTAATTAAAACTTAAATAAACTAAATCTTGACCCCTAAAACTTAGGGATCACACTTACATGACTCCAGATAGACTTCCAACTCAAATTTCCTGAGCTAACTAAGTGAACTTAACTTAGTTAACTGTTACAAGTTGTTACGAGAAAAAAATTACAATCTAATTCACAATTTAATTCAAGGCCAAATTATATTGGAATTTCTAGATGTTATTTTTAACATTTCTTGTTGTTATTTTCAATACTCCCATTCAATAAGAAAGGAATTCAACTCTATATCGATCATGAACCTTTAGAATGTTTTGCATGCAACACTTATCTCTAGTGTTGTTGTTACAACAACTCTTGAAACTGAAAAAGCATCCAACCTAAATCAACATGATGCATCTCTCATCAGTCTCTGACTGTTACTAGCTTTGTCTTTATCGACTGAAAACTTTGTGCTTCTGCTAACTCTTCCTTTCTGAACTGTTTTCAACTCTTCTCTGTGCTCTTCAGTATCTGATTGCTCTAACATCTGTCACTTTGATCTTTGACTACATCAACCACTATTGATCCCTCCTACTACTATGTACTTTGGGTTCCCGTAGCAAGGTACGATCAATGAGACAAAACCTCTCAATGGACCTTGCCCAATTTCAGCTCTCTTGGGACTATCACTTGACATCACCCCACCTCTCACCTAGAGTTATGGCTACATGTGCTCCCTCTACTCACTTGGCTTGAAATTCCCCCCTACTAGAGGTCTCTGCATGCATGGATGCCTCCACTCGGTCTCCTCTCTTCTTCTCCAATAGTGGCTTCTCCACAATTGTCTGAGATTGCTCCTGGGACTTCTTCTCAAGCTGCATGATGAGAGGTAATTCACTCTCCCTCTCAACCACCAAGTCTCTATCCTTTGCCTTGATCCTCAAGGATTTTCATGCATATTGTACCTCAAGAGAATACGAGTTCTTGGCTCGCACATCTGTCTCGCTGTCATGAAATTTTCTCTCTCTCTCTCTATATATATATATATGTGTGTGTGTGTGTGTGTGTGTGTACATATATACATGCATACATACATACATACATACATACATACATACATACATAGATATATATCTATATATATATATATATATATATATATATTATATATATATATATTATTAATATATATATATATATATATGTATGATGTATGTTATGTTACATCATACATAATGTATGTATGTATATGTATACATAATATGTATATTTACATACATTCAATACATACATACTCACATACATATATTTATATATATATTTATATTATACTATATATATATATATATATTATATATATATATATTGGGATATCTCCCTCATCCAAACTCTGATTAAAACGATTTTTTTTAAATGGGTATTTTTCAAGAAGGAATCCAGATCTGCTATTCATTTTTGAAAATTTTCAACAAAAATATTCAGATCTGCTCTGCAAAATTGTCGCCCAAAAAATATTCTCGCTCCTTAATCTTCCCACTAGCAGCCTTCTAGCTCCATTAAGAAGTCTGCACATAAGGTCTTATGGATCTGCCCTGAACTAGAGCTCCATCAATCTGCAAGGACAAATTCAAATTCTTCTCTTCTGTATTGTCTTCAACTCACATACCATGAAGAAGATTTCTATAAATCTAGCTCTAATACCATGTAGAAAATTTCTACAAATCTAGCTTTTATACCATGTAGAAAATTCCTACAAATCTAGCTCTGATACCATGTAGATTTTCCTGTATATTCACAGCTCATGTAATGTACTAAAACATAAGACAAGAATCTACTCTACTCTTTAACCAACGGAAACCAATGATCGATGAAAACAATAATCAGCAAGAGGTAGAACATAAGTGGCACATAACACAATATTTATCGAGGGAAAACCACAGCTCAAAATCTCTACTATCTATATTGCATTAATCAGAAATCTAGGTAGAAAATACAATGCTTGTTCTCACTAGAACAATCCTTGCACAAGTATGATCGACTCTCTATTCACAAGCTAGCTCAAGCCAAACCTTAGCCTCTTCTACTTCTTTCAAAGCCCTTATTTCCTTGCGTCATTCTTGGTCAAAGAATCTGGATGAATACAATATGCTCTACTCAACCTTCAACTCAACCTGTACAAGTATTTCCTATCCTCTGCCTAATGGCTTCCTTTGGCCAATACTTAGCCAAAATTCCTAGCCTTCAAGCTTCTGATTCCTTGCACAATTCCCTGAGAGAATTAGCCCGTATTTAAAGGGAAATCCTCTCTTCATAACTGCACAATCCAAACATAGGTCCTCAACTGATTGCACGCACCATTTGTACAACTCGAAGAATTTACAACTGATAGTACACTATCCCTGCACTCTAGTCTCAACTAGGTCTTCCTTTGAACTGACATGCATGAGTTATTTATGAGTGAATCTCTAGTTAGCTAGTGTAGCACTGAGGATGCACTAGTGCAACAAGTCACTACTAAACCTCTACTAGTTCCTTCAACAGTTAGAACTAGTTTAAATGTCTATAACTCAGTCAAACTGAGTTATCTAATTACTACTCAAATAAACTCAATCTCGACCCCTAAAACTTAGGGATCACACTTACATGACTCCAGATAAACTTTCAACTCGAATTTCCTAAGCTAACTAAGTAAACTTAACTTAGTTAATTGTTACAAGTTGTTATGAGAAAAGAATTACAATTTCATTCAAGGACAAATTAAATTAGAATTTCTAAATTTTATTTTTAACATTTGTTATTTTCAACACTCTTTCTCAACAAGAAAGGAATTCAACTCTATACCGATCCTGAACTTTTGAAATGTTCTGCATGCAACACTTCTCTCTAGTGTTGTTGCTACAACAACTCCTGAAACTAAAAAAACATCCAACCTGAATTAATATGATGCATCTATCATCAAAGTCTTTGACTACTACTACCTTTGCCTCTGTCGACTAAAAACTTTGCGCTTATGCTGACTCTATCTTTCTGCATTGTTGTCAACTCTTCTTTGCGCTCTTTAGTATCTAACTACTCTAGCCTCTGTCACTCTAATCTCTCACTGCATCAACCACTATTGACTCCTCGTGCTACTATGTACTTTGGGCTCTCATAGCAAGGTACGATCCATGAGACAAAACCTCTCAATGGACCCTACCCAATTTCAGCCCTCTTGGGACCATCACTTGACATCACCCCACCTCTCACCCAGATGTATGGCTGCATGTGCTCCCTCTGCCCACTTGGCTGGAAATTTCCTCCTACTGGAGGTCTCTACATGAGTGGATGCCTCCACTCAGTCTCCTCTCTGCTTCTCCAATTGTGGTTGGACCACAATTGTCTGAGACTGCTTCTAAGGCTTATTTTGGGGCTGCATGATGATAGGTAATTCAGTCTCCCTCTCAACCACCAAGTCTATAACCTTTCCCTTGATCCTCAAGGCTTTACATTCATCTTGTACCTCAAGAGCATATAGGTTCTTGGCTCACACATCTGTCTCGCCGTCACGAAATTTTCTAAAAAAATAAATAAAAAAAAATTGGCAATAGCTCTGTCATTCGAACTCCGATTCAAACGATTATTTTTTTGAATCTGGGTATTTTTCCACAAGGAATGCAAATATTCTATTTGTTTTTGAAAAATTTCAACAAAAAATTTCAGATCTTCTCTACAAACTCTCCACCCAAAAAAAAATTTGCTCCTTAATCTGCCCACGAGCAACCTTCTAACTCGATTAAGAATTTTGCACATAAGGGCTTCTGGATCTGCCCTAAGCTAGAGCTCCATCAATCTGCAAGGAAAAATTCAAATTCTTCTCTTCTATATTGTCTTCATCTCATATACCATGTAGAAAATTTCTACAAATCTAGCTTTGATACCATGTAGAAAATTTCTACAAATCTAGCTCTGATACCATGTAGATTTTCTTGTAGATTCATAGCTCATGTAATATACTAAAACGTAAGACAAGAATCTACTTTACTCTTTAAACAACAGAAGCCAATGATCGATGAAAATAATAACTAGCAAGAGGAAGACCATCAATGGCACATAACACAATAATTATTCGAGGAAAGCCACAACTCAAAACCCCTACTATCTATATTGCATTAATCAGAAATCTGAGTAGAAAATACAATGCTTTTTCTCACTAGAACAATCCCTACACAAGTATGATCAACTCTCTTCTCACAAGCTATCTCAAGCCAAACCTTAGTATCTTTTGCTGCTCTCCAAGCCCCTATTTCCTTGTGTCATTCATGGTCAAATAATTTGGATGAATACAATATGCTTTGCTCAACTTGCACAAGTATTTCCTATCCTCTACCTGATGAATTCCTTTGGCCAATCCTTAGCCAAATTCCTAGCCTTTAAGCTTCTGATTCCTTGCACAGTTCCTGAGAGAATTAGCCCCTATTTAAAGGGAAATCCTCACTTCATAATTGCACAATCCAAACATAGATCCTCAATTTATTGCATGCACCATCTATACAACTTAGAAAATTATACAACTGATAGTACATTGTCCGTGCACTCTAGTCTCAACTGGGTCTTCCTCTGAATGAACATGCATGAGTTATTTATGAGTGAATCTCTAGCTAGCTGGCTTGGCACTGAGGATGCACTAGTGCACCAACTCACTATTAGACCTCTACTAATTCCTCCAACAGTTAGAACTAGTTTAACTTTCTATAACTCATTCAAACTGATTTATCTAATTACAACTCAAATAAACTCAATATGGACCCCTAAAACATAGGGATCACACTTACATGACTCCAGATAGACTTCCAACTCGAATTTCCTAAGCTAACTAAGTCAACTTAACTTAGTTCAATGTTATAAGTTGCAATGAGAAAATAATTACAATTTACTTCAAGGACAAATTAAATTGGAATTTCTAGATGTTATTTTTAACATTTCTTGTTGATATTTTCAACAAAATGCTCCCAGAAGGTTTCAGACCCTAACTTACCAAATTGGGTCCAACCGATAAAAATGGTCATGTGAGATTATTCCTTCACTTTTTCCACTCTAAAAACATCGAGATGGATCACAAATAATATAATGATCCAATCCAAATCAAGTGTTCTTCTCATAATTCCATAATCATGATAACTTTGGTACAATGAAAACTGCAAATTAACTCTCCCCCGTAGAGTGTAAGATGCTCAAAAACCTACTCCACAATTTAAGCAAAAACAATCGATCAACAACCTCAAACTTTAGATTGTCCACCTAATCTATATGGGCATTGGCAACCAACAACCAAATCCAACCATTTTGGGGTTGGAAGAGGCACAACATTGACACTTTTCTCATTAAATGTTATGTATTGCAAAGTGGTCTGTACCTTTAAAGTTTTTGTTTTTGTTTTGGTTTTTTAAAGAAAATATACTAGTGAGAACATCTAGGGCGCAAGTCCTTAAGACATGAAAGCTCTATTTATGTGCCAAATAACGAGTTAGCATTTTTATATAAAAGTATTGCTAACAAATTTTGTAACTTTGTTGTTTAGACTTAGCTACAACATTTTATAAAATAGAATTTCTACTGTTGTTTTTAATTATATCATAAGAGATGGATTAAAAAAAAAATGAACAAAATTAACCAATATGTGTAGTAGTGTAGTAATTGGAGAAAAAAAATACATTCAAGTCCTTAAGATTATGTGGCCTCTTGGTGTGAGAAGAGGATGAAGAAATTATTTTTGCACATGAAAAATAGAGGTTATTGCCATAATAACTTATGCCCTATGTCCGGAAGAAGAAGCTAGAGATAAAAATCATTAGGAAGGAAATCATTAACTTTCCCATAATTCGATCATAATATCTTTGCACATATGCACTTGAGTATATACTTAAATGAGAAGATGTAGTTGAACATGCCACTTTGACACTTAAGATGTAATTTACTAAAACACAAGACTCAAATTTGTCAAAGTTGAAGATGACACTTTCCACAACCCTTACTATTTGTATTGCATTAATCAAAGAATGGAGATGAAATATAATTCTTCCTCAAGCCTGAGCACAACCTGCAACTGTATAGTCTATCCGTCTTCCTGACTAATTGACCCTAGCCAACACTTAGCCAATTTTCAAGCCCTCTAAGCTCCTATTTCCTTGCGATGTTCCTTAAGGAATTAGTGCCCTATTAATTAGGAAATTCCTCAATTGGATTTGCGCAATCCTTCTAGGTTGATCCTCTGACTGCAGACATGTTAGGTCCTTATAATACTAGTGATTCTCCCATTAATATTGTCACCGTAGCCCTTATTTTTATTGTTGTGGCTCTATTGTCCCCATTCGCCCACAAAAACCCACTATTGTTATTGTTATGTCGACTTTGATTATATTGTGACCCCTTAGACTCCTATATATAGAAAGAAGGTTTTGTCATTTGTATCATCCAAGAATTGTTCATTTGTGTAATGTAAAGGAGGTTTCCCCCTCGAAGTGGCTAATTTCTAAGGCGTTCATTTATCTTTTCTGTCTTTTGTGAGTTGGTTTCATAACATTTGGCATCAAAGGTTTGGATTCTAGGGTTTTGCTACTCCAAACAGATCATCATGAAATTTTGGCTATAAATTTTTCTCTACGAAGTTTCAGAAGCTAAAATAAAAACCTATTTGAGCCAAAATCATTCTGAACCTCGGGTCCGAATTTCAGATCTTGTCTCATTATATTTTTGAAGATATGATTTGAGGAAGTTAGGGTTTTTACAGACTCCCGAATTACATTCCAAACAAGTGACCTTGGGAAATCGTCACAACTTTCCCTTCGAGCATCAAATTGAAATTTCGTAAGAAGTTGCAGAAAGAGGATAGACTGTAGCTTTCTGTGTAGATTTTTCAGATCCTAAGGTTGAAATAGTGACACGTGGCATGTCGTAAAAGTTCGCTCTACTGAAAAAGTATATAAACAAGTCATCTTGGAAGATTGGGCATAATTCTTTCTTGGAGAATCCAATTTCGATTAGACTAGTGGCATTTGAAAGAGGACTCAAAGGGCTACCATAGGAAGAAATTTTAGACCTTGGATATCCGCAATTACATAGATACAACAGATTCAATATTCTACAAAGCGAAAAAAGGTGTGTAGTCTTTTTTAAAATTTTGCATAAGTTTGGGTTGAAAAAAATAATTTGAAGTTCAGAGGGCATAGTGAAGCATAATTATCATTAATTAATGCCCTGAAGAAAGAAAATGGAAACACCTAGTAAGCAACCTGAAATCTCTAGCATGAATCATAAAGAAGAGGAAGAAATGCAATATGATATATCAAAATTATGAGACCAAGTGCAACAAATTTCACTCTAACAAAAGGTAAGAGAAGCTAAGATAAATGGCATGGAAGCTAAGATGAATGGCATGGAAGTTAAGATAGATGGAATGAAAGCTAATATGGATGGTATGAAAGACAACATTGAATATTGGAAGAAAGACATGGAAGGTTGGAAGGAATATTTGACAAAGCTGCTACAAGAAAGGCTTCCTAATGGCGAAAAGGTAGTAGATGAAACTCATAATGAGAACAAAAGAAAAGTTAATCATAATTTGAAGAATGACAACATTGAATATTTGAAGAAAGACATGGAAGGTTTGACAAAGTTGCTACAAGAAAGGCTTCTTAATGGTGAAAAGGTAGTAGAGGAAACTCACGATGAGAACAAAATAAATGTTAATCATGATTTCATAGAATCTAACATTGGAACAAAGACCCACCACATTCCCAAGATCGATATGAGGAAGTTTGATGGCAAGGATCCCGTAACATGGATACTATAGATGGAGCAATATTTTGATCTCCATAATGTGCAAAACACACAAAAGGTACACATTGCAACTTTATATTGAGAACCAAATCAGTTTGTATGGTATCGATGGCTTTGCTGTCATAAAAAAATTGTCACCTGGGCAATTTTTACAAAATAAGTGATAGCACATTATGAGGATACAAAAAACAACACTTTTTTTATTGATAAACCTGAAATAAAAGGGTTCAATGATGGAGCACATTGAGGAATTCCAAAAGTTGAACATAAGGGTAAAAGATAATCGAGAGGAGCATAGGATTGATGTGTTCATAGGGACTTTAAAGGATAACATCCAACATGAGGTTTGCCTTTGGGAAACTGACTCATTGGAGAAGGCATTCAGGTTGGCAAGAAAAATGGAAAGAAAAATTACGGCAACAAGGAATCCTACCACTCACAACTATAAGGATGGAAGGGTTGTTTTCCCTAGCCTTCCACAACCTACAAGGTTGACACCCCAACAATTGGAAGAAAAAAGAGAAAAAGGAATTTGTTATAGTTGTGATAGCAAATACACTAAAGGTCATAAGTGTGTTGAGAATAAATTATTTTACATATATTTTGAAGAGGAGGAAGAAAAGGAACAAGAAACGTCAAAAGAAGAGGATATACACTAGGAACAAACCCTAGAGAAAGAAGAAATGAATATGACCATATCTTGTAAAGCATTGGCCGGAATTACCACTCGTCAAACTATCAAGATAGAAGGACATATCAAGAAGAAAAAGGTAATAGTGTTGATTGATTCAGGCAGTACCCATAATTTTATTCATTGTAAGATAGCCAAGGAATTGGATTGCTTCCTATATCCAACACTAGAGTGTTAAGTGATGGTTGCAAGTGGAGGAACCGTAAATTGCTCTAGAAAGTGCCAAAATATCAAGCTATCCATGGGAGAATATGTATTGAATAGCCCAATTCTTTCCATTCCAATGAGTGGTGTTGATGTTTTATTATGAGTCTAATGGCTACTCTTCCAGCCGATGGACTCCCCTCCCAATCTGCATTTGTGAAGCCTTGAAACTTCATTCTCTCTATTCATCTGTACCATATTCCAAACTAGGTGGTAAGGTACCACAACACATTCTTTGTTGCCTTCCAGTACAATTTAGTTGGTCTAACCATAACTTGACTAAGATGGTTGACTACATAGCACATATATGGTCATGTGTTCACAATACATTAGTGAACCCACAAGTTTCCGATAGATTGTAGCCTCCACTACTTCGCCTAAAGTAGCATCCTCTTTCCTCCAATTCCCCATTAGAGGAGTCTCCAAGCGGAACTTCTTCAATATCTCATTGGCATACTTTCCTTGAGAGACAAATAGTTCCCCATCTCCTTGTCATACTTCCAAACCGAGGAAAGAGTGCATGAGTCCCATATCCTTCATTTCAAATTCTCTTGCAAGGTCCTCCTTAGAAGATCTAATAAACTTCTCAGCACCGGTTAAAATTAAATCATCAACATATAAGACAATAATCATGATCCGGGTGGATATTGGTGGCCACCTACCAAGTCCACCTGGATCCCCACCATTATTTCTCTCAGCATTTTCAGTTTCATTAATTGTAGCACAATTTACTATTTTTAACAGTTTTTTTGGGTCCTAAACTTCTCGAGCCATTTTGAGGCCCTAAACAACGTTTTTTTTGGGAAATCTAGGGGCAACATGGGTCCATGGATAGATTTTTCCCTTCCCAAAGTGATAGTGCTTGGATAGATCTTTCTAATGAGCTATTTGTACGCATCAAACAGAGATCGTATGCCAAAGTTACGACCCCGGGAAGTTGATGTACCAATTTACCCAAACGGGGCCTATTAGAGTCGGTCTTGTCAGTCCTCCGTCAGAGATCAAAGCTCTTTCTGCATTTCATTTTTAGGAGTCCCTCTCCATTCACTCAACTACATTCCGCTAGGGGCATGCCATAATCTGACGGAAAAGGTCATGCTAGTAATTTCCCCTCATGTTCGGCACCTGCTGGCTTAGGTCTTTTGTCAATGTTCACTAAAGTCCATGACAGTTAATGTTCGATCTTTCAATGGACGAGAGTAGTTTTCGGTCATTAGGTCTAGGGATTAGTCAATTTGATCTTCAAATATGTCCAATAAAGCCATGCAGGCCTGAGGGAGGACCTTACAAAGTTATGATTCAAAGATTTTCATCGTCATGTTGACAAATTACGACTCTTCTTCAAAACTCTATTTTGAAGAAAAGTCAAACAGTGTGTCATTTGTGATAAAATTTTCAAACAAAAAAAAAATTGCTAGTTGATTTCTTCAGGTGCAGTCATGGTTTCCGTGGCCAAATGCCTTGTCATGCAACCCCTGCAAAAAGTGCCGAAAATTTCATCATTCTAGCTAAAAATTCAAAGGGAAAAGTGAAATTCAGTGTTGCATTAACTCAGTGAAAAAAAGCCAAAATGAAACATTAGCAAAGTGGGTTTTTGGAGAAGAAAAAATTAAATCCATGACTTCAAAGTCTTTATATACAAGTTTCCACAAGAAGCCAAGTCATTGTGCAAATCAAGGTCATAGAGAAATGTTGCAAAGTCAGGGAGAGCAAAGTGCGTGTTTGGAGTGAGATTGGAGGCGTTTTCCAGAGTGTGACGCACACACAGAGGGGCGCATCGCATAGAGTGTGACCCAGCAGTGTTAAAAATACAAGGGCACGACGCATATAAAGAGCACGATGCATTGTGTTTGTTGCGCGGCGCACACCCACAGAGGCCCGAAATTGTTCCCAATTGCATCAAATTTTTTGGAATTCCTTCTAATTGCCAGGTAGGGTCTGTCTCTTGGCTTGCTCATCAAATCTTTGTGAAGGTTATGGTGGTTCATTGCTATGTATAATTGCAACAAAAACTCATAAAACCTACCACTAGAAAACATCAAAGCCATGGTTGCTAGGGTTGCAAACTTGTGGTATAAGTTCCAAGGCTCCCCTTTCACCTCTCATTGTTTCACTCCTTTCCATTGTTCCCTTCCCCCCTATCCCATTTTTTCCCTATTTTCCCTGCCCTAAAATATTACCAAACCCATATTCCCTATCCCTCCACTCATTGGTCAACATAACACCCCAAAACCCTACCTTATAAACATCCCCAAACCCTCCTACATATCCCTAAACAAAATTTCCCCCATAACCCCTATTCCCATCATATTATTCCTCTCCTAACACTCCATTTTTGCATTGTTCCCCTTGGTGGCAGATATCACAACAACACCTAGTTTCATACCATCATCAAAGGGCAGCCCAAGTATAGTACACACAACAGTCATGGAATCTGAGCATTCATCAGAGTATGACATGGAAACACAAAGTGATTCATCCTCGGAAGAACAGGCTCCCAGGAGACATCACAAAAGTGGAAAACATTTTAGGGATGAGCCAACCACCCTCACTGAATTGTAGGCCTGCCCTCTTGCTATGTCATGCTTCCAACATCTATCATGTTTTGATTTTTTTCAAAGGGTGGCTAATGTTCGAGTTCATCATGAGTTGGCCCGTCTTTTTGTGCTTCACCTACATGGAGGTCACTCTATCTTGGCAGGGGTCACCTTCACACTGACACCTGAAACTATCTCATTAGCAACCAGCATACCAAATGTTGGAGAACAATGGCACAAGAAACAGAAGGTGGATAGGCAACATTATGAGCCTTATATTAAGGCCAGTTTCTTGAGACAACTCACAAGAGTCTTTCCATTCAGATATTTGAAATATGAATATGCTCCACTCATGAAATTAATCATGAAATACTTCAGTTGTGAGGGGAGGTTCTCTCGTGTATATGTATATCACATCAGGTTGCTCATGCACTTTACCAGGGTACGGATGATGAACCTCCCATTTTTAATTTGTAA
>APFE031735160.1:0-10415 GCA_000404065.3 Pinus taeda | reverse complement strand
CGTGGCCAGGCGCAGGCAGGAAGGGGTGAGGTGGAGGTGACGTGGCGGGGTGATGCGGCGCTCCTGTTATGTGAGGGGAGGGCGGTTTTGGTATACATCGGACCACTTTTGATACGGAGGTGGTTTTTGTCAGGGGCGGCCCAATGCAATGGGATGCCGCCAGCTGTCCCGGTGTATGATGGTAAAACCGTCGGACATCGGGTGCTAACTACCCATCATCAAAGGGCGCCTGATATGTATAAGAGTCGTCGGATCTAGGGGAGGCGATCCGACGGTGGATGGGGGGAGGAACAGCACGGGTTTTAACAGAATAGTGCGCGCATTAAATGTTTAATTTTTCACGGCACGGGTGGGTTTCAACTTTAGAAAATGGGGTAATGTTTCGGCGCTTGGTTATTTATTAATCAAACGTTAATAAATTCCAAAAATACAATGCGCAGGAGGGGGTTAACACATTTGGAAGGGGTTTTTTGTGTTTTTGAAGGAGTCCAAACACCTTGGAGGGAAAATTATGCAGAGATGAGGGCTCTTACTAAGATCCAGGTGACTTAGTAATTCCCAAGGAGATATTTATGGTTATGTTTCAAGCAGAGGAAGGGGATATTTACATAGGGGAATTATTAACATAGTTTTAGTAGGGGGAAGGGGAAATATATAGGGATTTACATAATAATGTCAGGAGTTAATATGAAAATAACAAGAAGAGCGCTAAGTTTCAGAGATCTTAGGCTTTGAAGGGGAGATAGAACTTTGTATAGAAGGTATGGACCCTCCTTGAGTAAAGAAGATCTTTACCAAGGCAAATGATATGGAACATGATGAAACTAAGAGATATCAAGCAGATCTTGACCTCTTTAGGGGAAGTTAGTAAATGAATTAGGGAAGAAGAAGAAGAAGGGGAAGTTAGTTATGCCTGATTTGAGCTCCTCCATATGAAACTGCCTGATGATTGTGACCTGAGTAGATATGGTACTTGAAAACATGAAATTGATCACAAATCAGCATTCTGCAACCTCAAAACTACCTACCCAACCTACTTACCTAACATTTTTTCTTATTTTTCTGTCCTCCTATCTACAAACTACCCTTATTTCTTCCAAGGGCCCAGATTAAGCAGTTGGGCTCCTTTGATTCTCCACCTATCTAAGAATCTACCAAGATTAAGTTGTTTGGCCAGATTATTCATTCTCTATATTCTAAAACAGTAAATTGAAACCTAGGGAGACCAAGATTAAGCTGTTTGGACCTCCCTTTAGCTGAAAATACTACAAAAATGGAATAACTCTTCAAAATTGGAATGCAGCAGTTGAATTTAGACTGGCACCCTTTCATGGCCTCTTTCTTTGGTGTCTGTCAGCAAATATGGAGCATTGTAGCATGCAAAGTATGACATATTTTGCCTGTAAAAATGTCAATCATGAAATATGAGTAACCTGCTGCAGCAGGAGGCTAACACATTGCAATGCATTGGCTTTAGGACCTATGATATGGAAAGGTGAATCTGACAAAGAAATTATCAGGTGAACTATTATGGTTTATATTTACAAGTTCCCTTGGGAATTTTTTTGAGAAGTAGTGTTATGGCTAAGCACTTTTGAAAGGTTTATTTCCTTATCTAATATGGATCATTCCAATTCCCGATATTGGCTCTAGAAGAATAACATTTTATAAAAAAAATTGGTGCACAAATTGTCCTGGTAACTAAGGACAACCTAAGACGACATCACTGAGGATCCTAGATCCTCCCGCTCTAGGTGATAAGGGTTGGCCTTCCTTTCACCACAGGGGGTAGTCCCCAGTGATAATGTAAATTAAATAATTATTCAATTTAGGCAAATAAATAAGGCTAGTTTATAGATGTGATGCAAAGAGGTATAAAGTGTGAAGGTCTAGGTGGGAGAGACCTATACATCATCTGGTGGATGATATCAAAACATAACCTCCATTATACAACATGGAAAAACATTTCAGCAGAACTAAAATAAAGGAAAAGAAATGATTAGAGATAAAAGAAAAACAATTAAATGTTAGTTATGCTTATCTCCCATTTATGGTAACCCATCGTAGTGCTAAATTCGATGCAATATAATATCATGTATCCTTATTGATCATTCAATTAGCCAAAGAAGGTTATAAAGGATAAGATCATTGTCCAATAGTGTATATATTGGTTTTCACGTATTTTGAGATATAAGTATATGAAAAGAGAATTAAGAGGAAGAAGGGAGTAGACAAAACACACAACTGATAAATAGTTGCAACAAAATAATAATGACGTGCATTAGGAAATTCTATTAACAACAAAAATGTAAATAACTTAACCCTCTTGCCTCTGATAGTATATACATCAAAGAGGAGGTAAGATTAAATACTGAGAACAATTAAAATATTGATCATGTCAATAATCTAAACAACAATATTAATCAATATATATTACACAGGAAATCAAAAGAAAAATGTTGGAAACAACAAATCAAAAGAAAAATGTTGGAATGTCATACTTAAACTGCATAGTTAAAAGTTACATAATATCGTATCTCGGCCTATGCATCGGGTGAAATCAGGCATTAAAATCTTATTCTTCTTTCTCTCCTAATCACCCAGCCTCTAGCCCCCTCTCGAATGAGAAAATAAGGGTTTAATACAAATGTTTTGATAATTGTTTTACGTAATTGTCTATTAAGCAAATACATATTTCAAAAATATATTTTTGAAAATAGTTTCTTGTCTCTCATAAATGGTTTTTTATTTCTTCCTTTAACTTTGGACTTGTGACTCCACGCACATCAGTCTTCCATGAAGTAGTTTATCCAAATTGTAACCCTTCCTTAATGAATAATCTGCATAACATAAAACATGAGTTAGTTTCTTCAATAGTGAAACAAATCATAAATGAAATAAACATATTTCTCTTATCTTATTTCCAAAATTCCTTCCCATGATAATGGAGGAAAAATCTATTGAAAAACTTGGTTAAGTTTCTTCAAAATATAACTAAACCTTACATAAATTTTGATAAATCTTCTGAAATTTATTTGGAACAATTCACAACTAAAAGGAATCGATTAATTTTAACATTCTTATAATATGTGTGTATCCATTTCAATTCAATTCTTCATAATAAAAAAATGAAATTAATTTCTCGTGAATGTATTGGTGTATTTCATAGTAAACGGTCATAAATTCTTCAAAAATTTCAACACAATCATAAATTGTGGAGTAAATTCTTTCCTCCACAGTAAAAAAACTGTAAATACCTTCAAATTATAAGAACATATCAAGTTCTGGAGTGGATTTGTCATAGGAGAAAATGCACAAGTGAAGGTTGAAAATTGTTTATTTTCTTGATAATTTATGAAAACGTGTTCTTTCTTCTTGATCATCACAACTATGACCCACATATATGCATATTTTTTGTTTCTTTTTTCTTGTATAGTATAATTACTTGCACAATTGTGGTTATATTCCATATAGTGTGAAGGCCCATACAAAGATCTATTTTTCTCTCATTTCTTGGTAGACTCTAGAATTGAGATTTTATTTGTTTTGTTGAGCCAATCTCATACTATTGCACAACATTCCTAAAATTTTGTATATCATTTCTCTTGTATGCGTAGAACTAGTGTACTACACTTTTCACTATTTTGATGTCTTAGTAGTAGCCATTGGCCTTTATATTTCAATGGTTTTCTTGTTATTGTCATAGTAATCATGTGTTTAATGGAATTGGATTTCTATTATAGGATCTTTTAAAAATCATATATTTGATATCTCAAGGTCAATATTACAGGATATTTTTGTGTTTTCTTTCAAACTTATAAGCAAGGTCTCTATTGTTTTCATCATGTTATTGATTGGATAAAAACAAATGAGATCAGTTGCTATGCTGCAACCTATTCGCTAGAGTAGCTAAGGAAAAACTCAAGCTTTCCCAATACATGAGATATATTGAAGCTAGAACGCAAGAAACCAAACATTTCAAAAAGTTTGAAAACTGAAATTTGATTAATCTATTTTTTTTTTAAATCTGTAGATTTGAAGGAGGCTAAAAAATTGTGAGTGTGGATTTGGTAAACTTGACTCGGTCAATTTAATCATGGTTTTTGGATCCATATATATGGGCTCCCTTGGGTTTTCCCATGGAATTCCTCTCCATATGTACCCTATTTAAAGGATGATCAAACGCATGTTAAATGGTCTTAGTGGCCACTGAAAACACAACAATGGAGTATTTAGACACCACCATCTCTCTCGGTGCTTTGTGATTCTAACATATGATATTAGAGCTACAGTGGCAAATACGAGATCCTGATGAATATCAAAGCCAAAGGTAATGACATCATCCTGAGATTAGTAATGTGATGGTATGTCCGGTCGTTTATGGAAAAAGTAGTTCTGGTGCAATGTTGATTTGACATAATGCATGATGTTGTAGTGGTATGATGAAAATATGTTGCAAATATGTGATGAGGAGGTCTAGTTGTGCAATCACGATTAGATCAACAAAGAGCAGAGGTGGAGGAAAATGCAAAAAGAATGAGTTTCTCCAAGAAAAAGTAGAAGTGAGAACGTTCGTTACTCTTTTCAAATAGGCATATGATGAAGAAAGAAGAAAGGTTGGAGAGGCAAGGATTGTTTCCCATGCTTAAATTAAAGTTGCTAGATTAGTTGTGGTTAGAGTTGTCGTCAAAGAGGAAAATGGTGGTGAGGGAGGCTACACAAATTTTAGAACAACAAAATAGCTCTCGCCAGACAAGATTGAAATGGTTGGCCATTGCAACAAAATGATCAGATAAAGAAAGGTTCAGAGACACAACTGTATTGGACCAACAAGTGCGTTGTCATGCTAAGTGTGTTGATTGTGTGATGAGGACTTGTTTTGTTGTGGTTGTGATGCAAGATCATCCCACTTCTGAGTCAAAATGTATTTGGACTAGACTTAGGGGTTTTCATTTACCAAGGGAGTTGGTTCCCCAATATATTGTAATTATTTGATTATTTGTATTATCCTATATTTGTAAGGAAAATTAGAGAAATTGTGAATATTGTAGCTAGATCTACTCTTAAAAGAGAGATCTCGAGAATATTTGAAGTGATTTTATATATTGTAGGTAGTTATATTTCTAGAAATATTTATGGATTTAGAGAATCCTAGAATAGGGGATTGTTGAGTAATTAGTGGATCTAGATAAGAAAAGTTGAGTAAATAGAGGATCTGAACTTGAATTTGTTTCAAAGTCCTATTTGTATAAGTAATCAAAGTAGAATGATATGATGAAGAATAGAGGTGTGTAGTGTGGGTAAGAGGAGAGTTTCAAGAGGATATGAGGGCCGAATAAGGCCTTAAGGCTGAGAAGGGCTTTTATTGTAAATCAGGTCACGAGGGTCATTGTAGATTATTTCTACATTAATAGAGGAAGTTATTTGTTTCGAGTATTTTGTAATGTGTCCTATTAAACCATGTTTACGATGATGAGTCGAATGTGATACAAGTGTGTTTCAGGCCTAGGTCAGACCCATGAATGATTAGTGTAGTGGAAGAATAACCTTAAGAAGCACATAAAAGAATGGATTATTCTTGTATCAGAGTCACAACAGAAGCAGAAGAACTCAACAATCATGAGGAACAACGAGAGATTATCATTACATGGAGAATTGCAGCTATGATAGAGTGAGTTGGAAGAATAATCTCAGGAGAGATAACTGTTGATCATTAATCAATGAAGGATCAACAATCCATTAACTAGAGGATACAAGAGTATTTTTAGAGTACCAAACAATGAGTATAAGCATAAGGGAAGCTTGAAGACAAAGGATTGATATTAGAACAAAAGCGTGAGTGGAGAGCATAAAGGGTGAAACTAAGTAGAGTTTGAACCAGAGGATCCGAAAGCCACATAACAAATCCATCTGAGTCGAGCACAGATGAGTGGTGTAATACTTAGTTTTTTTTAGAGTCCCGACATAAATCTATCACTTGATAACTCTAGGAGATAGAACTTGAGAAGGAGTCATTAGTTAATAGCATCGGGTCAGAAGTCTCGAAGCTCGAGTGGAATTTTAATTTACGAGTGGGCATACATAAAGGTGGGTGTTAGGCTCAGGGATCTAATAGCTGGAAGAGAGTTTGACAACAATGGATGATAAATTATCTGTCGCTTGGATCTATTAAAGCTAGGAGCCATTTGAATTGTGAGCAGGCATTTAGAAGAGGCGAGAGCTAGGTGGAATTTATCACGAGACGGATGAAAATTAACAACAATTATTTATGTTACCTGAAACAGAGATAACCCAAGCATTTTTCTATTAGAATTTATTTATAAGATGGGACCAGGGCATAAATGGGGCCGATAGGTTGAATATATGTGGTGCAATTTAAGACATGAAAAAATGGGCCATAAAGGAAAAGGGAATGGAAAAGAACGAACAAGCTCATGTCGCAAGGCCAAGGTGAAGGCCAATAACTATCAAAGGCATGAAGAGAAAGTGGCCTAGTCTGGGTGTTAATTAAATTTGCAAGTGGGTATCGAAAAGGTCAGGCTTCGACTTATGTGTTAGGTGGGCCAGCGTGAAGGTTAAAAGCTGGGTGCAGGTCTTATTGTGAACGAGTTCGGTCATGGTGGTTTTGTTATGGGTTGGGTTATGCATTTATATGCATATCTTGGCTTTGATGGCTATGTTTAAAAATGATACTTAAATATGGTGGTTTGGTACCCCCTTGCAGATCCTTCCACTAAGTTATACAATCTTTCAAAATGGAGTTATCTCTCTAAATTTGGGATTGAAGGAAGCAAAATTTGGAATAGATCTAGGCACTATGGGTTTGATCAAGCCAGATATTTGGCAGGCCTATAATTTGGGCTTGCATCATTTGGCATCAAAGCAAGAGTGCTCTAAAAACCTTAGAATAGAGAGTTTGGAAGGAGAAATCAAGGGAGATAAATACCAAGATACTATTTCGACAGTGGGATGAGATATGATAGCATAATCAATTAAAGGAGCTAAAGGATGTAAAATTTGTTTATGTTTCACACTTTACTTTTCATTTGAAGATTGATACCCACAATAAAAGCATTGCAGATTTTGGAAGGACAGTGAGCAGAATGTTCTAAGGAAAGAGAAAATTGAAGAACAACAAAGACTAATAAGAGGACTAGAGCATATTAGAGAAACAAAGAATTTGGTTTAAAAGAGGCAATGTGCTCTTGAGGAGGATTATTTTGAACAAATAGAGTAGAAGTGCTCTTGAGCCAAAGGAAAGATTGTAAAATCTTGTATGATGATTTTATAATTAAATTTAGTTATGAAGAATTATATATGTAGATAACTAAGAGAAGAAGAGTGGTAGCAAATATGACAATTGAAACTGTGATAGAGGAAGGAGAGCAGACAAATCTCTTAAAATAGATTTTGAAAAGACCCAACAACCAAATGAATTTGTTGAAGTAAGGACAATAAAGGAGAGTGGATAAGTGAGAAAATGAGGATGCAACAACCTAACAACTTTCAAAGATGAGGAGAAGATGTTCTCAAGGAAAGAAGGAGAAGACGTTGTACTGTAAAGGACTAGAAAATTACAACTTCGAGCAAACATAAACTGGGTAGAAGTTGATGGAGGCAGTTCCATGGTGATTGTGGGTATAATTTCCAGACAAAGATAGAAAGGGAAGAAGATGACATCAAGAGGAGAACTTGGTATTGTGACAAGTGGTAGGCTTGTTACATTTTGAGAAGGCTTGTTGCATCTCACGAGTGGACAAAGAGTGTTTACTAAAGAAAGAAGGAATGGCTACTGATGGTAATTTGAAGGATTTGAGAGGGGAAGTCATAATCGAATAAAGAAAATTTCCAAAGCAACTTGCATAAGGAGAATGAGCAAAGAGGAATTTGAGAGAGAAATGATTGATTTTTTTAATGCCAATTCCTCCGTCTCTGTCTTCACAAGATGAGTTTTAACCAAAGGAGTTGAAAGCCACAAAACAAAGTCATAGGAGGAGTCGAGCACAAAGGGCCGACGTAATAATTAGTTTTGTTAGAGTCCCGAGATAAATACATCACTTGAAAACTCCACGAGATAGAACTTGAGAAGGGTCTATCATTCAATAATGTTGGGTTAGAAGCCTGGAAGCGCAGGAGGAATTTTAATTTACGAGTGGGCATACACAAAGGCGATGCTGAGCTCTGGGATCTAATAGTTGGCAAAGAGTTGGAAAAAAATGGATGGGAAATTGTCTGTTTTCAAAATCCATTAAATCCATTAAATCCAGTAAAGAATGAATATGGAGTAAATGGTGCTAATGTTTAGTGAAGGAGCGAGTGTGTGAAGCGTGAACACCTTAAGAGTTTTGATTGAAGCTGTGAAATCCTGTTATAGGAAGGTGTATTCGCCTAGGATGTTGTAAGGCCTATGTCCTGGCAGACATGTTGCACGAGAGAACACATAGTTGTAAGGCCTTAAGAGCTTCCTTAGGCATACATGCAGTGCAAGTGATGCATGTAGTCATCAAGCTGTGGAATGAACCACTTGGAGAGCTACCAAGGTGGTAAGTGTACTTGTATCCTGGCTTAAGGGGGGGATGTGAAAACTCAGATGAGATGGTTGATGAATGGGATCAGGTCAATCTCCCAGAGTTAAGTTTCTGGGGGGGATTGTTATAGTGGATTTGGAAAACTTGACTCGATCAAGTTACTCATGGCTTTTGGCTTCATATTTATGAGCACCCATGGTTTTTTCATGCATGAGTTGAGTATGCACACCTACTCAAATCAAATCGAATTTCTCTATGAATGTTTCCCTGCGTCAAGAACAGTATCACGGAGACTATCTACAATAATACATTCCTTAAGAAGGATTCCCACTATGAGATGTAACAACTTTTTGTATGCTTATGTTCCCACCTTAGTTTCTTTTACTTTTGTGTGTTGCATAATTATACTTGACATATAACTCGGTTTGACTAATAGAAAAGTATAATTAACTTTAATAAATTTTATCTTAGTAGAAAAAGAGTAACTAAAAGAAATTTTATAGCTATTAAAAATTCTAATAACCCACACAAACTTGAAAATGCCAATAATGAACACTGAAGAAGGTTGTATTTGGAAATCCCAACAGTTACACCTTCTCAAACTTCCTTGCTCCATAACACTAGTAGCACTTGATGTTGTTGTGTTTTAGGGCCCACCCATGTAACATATCTCAATGGTGAAATATTCCATTGAATGAGGTATTTTGGTAGCACCTTAGTTTTCAAATTTGGATTGTATTTCAATGTCTATTTCAATTGTATTTCATTGTCCTTAAATTTCGCTTGATTATTTCCTTCCACAACCTCCCACTCCTCCTATTGCATTCCTTTGCACCTCTCGGTGCAATTGCTAGTAGTATGATGTTATTATGTAATATATTATATAGCTATCAACAAATGTTCCATTAAAAAAAATTCAAATTATGAATCTTTCATGGGTGGCATTTATTTTTAATTAAAAAAATCATTTGAATTAATGATTTTTCCATACTTCTTGTAATTTATTGTTTAATACTCATTATAAGCTTTTGCATACGGATATTTGAATTTTAATAAAAAGCGTGTTCATTAACATGTTGCTAGAGGTAAATCCCTTAGAGAACGAGAAAATGGAGGTGTGAAAGAGAGTAGAATACACATTATGTTTAAATTTAGCCGCCATAATCACCAGTGGCTCAAGTAAGGATGACATCAAGATGTCAAGTCTTTGCTAAGGAATTGGGGAATAGAGGAAAATGTCATCTTGTTGGATATAGATAATATATAAAGTATTATTACATCTAAATTGAAATAGATTTTGTGGTGCAATATAGATTTAGAAAATGAAAGGAAGCTAACATACTACAAAGAAGTGGTCATCCTTAATTTAGAAAATCAAAAATATCTTTTAATTATAAATAGCAAAAAGAAGAAAATCAACATTGCTAAAACAAAAACGAACTTCTACAAGTTTCATAGTGAAATTTGACATTGGACAACTCTCTAAACATTGTGGGATGCAAGAATATTTCATCTTTGTGACACTAAGAGGGTTGAAAGTGAAATGAACTTTCCCTAAAGTGCCTTACATATATCCAAATTAAAATTCAATTTCAAAATATTTGTTACAACTTTCTTAACCTCTCAAATCATCAAAAATAGTAATCTTGTAACTCTTTTTTTGATATTTATTTTAATACAAAATAAGGTTAATCCAAATTTTTTTATCACAATCAGTATGGATCACAAAAATCTAAAATCAAGACTAAATAATCTCATACCATTTTTTGATACCATAAATTAATTATAATTTCAATGGATGTAATCATTATCATAATCATTAATACCAAATATTTTATTAATAAACTATAACATTAAATAAATTACAAAAAAAATGAATGACATACA